>VDFB02237199.1:0-10922 GCA_007258455.2 Sequoia sempervirens
GAATATTAATAAGAGATAGTATCAAGTACTAATATTTATTTACATGGTCTATTTAATAGTTAATGTCTGAGGAGGAGCTCACACAAGTGACTAATAGCACCCTTAGTGCCATTTCATTTTTCCTCGACACGCACATAGTATGTATTTTCTCACTCACTCATTTACATTTTTTTACTGTATATTTGCTTGTCATTTGAATTGTCAATAATGAAATTATATATTAACTTATATTTTTATCTTACTCTTTGCTTGTAGCAAACACCTAGTGCGAGTGAGGTGTGATGCTCTCCAGAATATGGAGGCACAGTGTTGGATGAGGGAAAGGTAATTGAACTCAAATTTGATTGAATTAAAATTTATAAGATCTTTTATTGATTATGCATACATTGACATAGATTAAGTAGTTTCATATGTACTTGTCATTTTTATGCAGTTGTAGACTATACATCCTTGTTGATAAGTGCCACAACACCCGAAGGAGTAGGTATTCAGATGCACGAAGGGAGGAGGTGTTGAGGTACTTGTCATTTTTATGTCTGAGCCCGGTTGTAAGGCTATACATCACTGTTGATAAGTGCCACAACACCCGAAGGAGTAAGTATTCAAATGCCTGAAGGAGGAGGTGTTGAAACACCTCAAGGAGGAGCTGTTGAGACACCTAAAGGAGATACATAAAAAGATCAACCTAAAGAGGTATGTGTTTATTTTATTTTGTGCTTGGTAATATGTTCTTATTACTGACAATTCTATGCCAACTTGGATCAATTTCATTTTTTTGTTCACATATATAGATTGATGTTACAAAAGTTGGTTTGGTTGGATTCTTTGAGAGGTGTATATTCTAGGACTCCTGACCCTTCAAAGAGACATATATTTCAGGTAATCAAGATTTCAGATTTAAAGTTCAATTATAATTCAATGTGTATTGATTTTTATGTTAATTATTCAATTTTAAATTATATAGTATATCTAATCTCAATTGTGGTTTGACTTTTTCTTGTGCAGCTACCTTCAGAGCCAACGAGTGCTTCAAAGAGGCTCCATTTTGATGATCCACCCGATTAGTTTAGGATGAGATAGACATTTTGGCATGTAAATCTTTAATAGATACCGAGATGGCATATGCCACATATTGTAAAACTTTGTTTGAGTTGACGTTGATGCCATTTTGTATATGGACATACACTTGATTATTGGATAATTTGATATATATAGAAGTTGACAATCAAAATTTAATTTCCTCCTCATGTGCATGATTAAACTCTTTGAAAATTTAATCAAGTGAGCAATGGTTAAATATCAATGTACAATAGCATAAAAAGAATAGTTAAATATTATGTAGTTTATATTCATATTGTTGATTACATTGCATTGCACATCTTTCAAACTCAAAGCATTATTTCACATTGCATAAGTAACAACTAGATACTCATATGATTAACCCTACAAATTTCATACATTTCAAATAATTCAATGATCCTTAACTAAATTATTCATACAAATTTCTTAAATTTGGAATAATTCAATGAAAATCAGCCAAAATATTTAAACAAGATATTTAGATCTAAAACATTCACATATGATAAATAGATCTACACATATAAGTTGGTTGGAATAGAGTATTTAATTCAAATAACTCACTTGATGATTACAATTTTTTTGCTTCAATTGTTTGCTCATAACCAAGATTACAATGATCAATTTTTTTTTAGAAAAATAGTGGGATGCTAAAATCCACTATGCTTGGTGTATAGATGCAACCTTTTTGTGAAATTTCCCTCACAAATCCAAACAAGTTTCATCCTCCAAACTGGTGCAGGAGCACCTTAAGGTCTTTTGGAAGATCTTAGTGATTTTTGGCTTGTAGGTGGTTCTAGCCAACCACCAAGGGAATAAGGACTATGATATAAAGTCCCTAGGTTGTTTTTAAGAGTGTGTTAGGGTAGGTTTGGCTTAGAGTCTTGAACTTTATGAGTTCCTAGACAAATCTTGGCAATTTGAGCATTTTGGCAATGTTGCCTTGGCAATTTGGCCTAAAAGTTGAAAAATAGCATTAATGTTGTTCTAAGTCCGACCCAAGGGTCCTAGCACGTGGGAGAAAGGTATATAAGGTCATCCAAACCCTAATACCTGGGTTGGAAGTTCATTTTCATGAATTGAGACTTGGAGAGCATTTTTGTGTGATTGGAATTCAACAACTTTTGAGTGCATTTTTGTGTTTGAGCCTTCATCCAGTAAAGAATGGATTGAAAGGACTAACCTAATGCTTTGAGTGTTTCATTTTTTTCATTTACTTACTGTACCTAGCATTAGATTAGTCATTTAGACCAATTGGTTAAGGTTTTGCAAGTTTTTGGGTTTTTGGACTCACTGCCGGTTTGGGCCAGTTTTGTGAATAATGAGTCCCACTTGAGTTCCCGTGGCTTTCTGATAGGGAGGGGTCAGAGGAATCAATCACAGATTCCTTCTCTAAGGTCTTGCTTGCAAGACCTCCTTGGTGTTTTGCTTCACCACCTTAACCTATAGGTCCCTTCTCATGTTTAGGTACCCCTGGTTCTCCTGGCCAACCCCACTACCATCACCATTCAACCAACCAAGTCAATCTTGGTGCCATATCTCTAACTCTTCCTTAGCCTTTAATCTTGGTGCCATAGCTCTACACTCCTTGTATTCCCTAGCTGGACTCTTCCTGGCTCACCTAGGGCAAGACTTTGCCAACAACTCCTATGCTCACACAAACCCTAAAACCTACCATATGTACACACATGGAGTCTAGTCACTATTCCCAAAGGGCCATACAATTTGTACGGTGGGAAAGTGAACTAACACCCCATTTCTACAAAACTGTCTGGTTCAGACCAACAACAGGGTTAAAGCAAACTATTTACGAACAATGATTGAAATTGAATCAAAAAGACTAAAAGATGGTACACTAAGCTTGAGAAAACACTAAACTACATCCTCCACATAACACAGTAACAATTTCAATCCATTAAAGCTCTACTTTGAAGCAAAAATCAGTAATAACACAGAAAAACACTATTTTTCTTTCAATTCACAAAACTTTCCCACAATACCAATACTTCCAACCCTGCTCTCAAGTCGAGGCACACCTTATATAGGGTTCCTCAATCAGTTATGCTCCCTTGGTCAAACATGTAAGTTATCATGTGGCAAAGTTGCAAAGTGTACCATTTTGCATCTTTTGCCAATTTTCTTGAAAACTAAGTAAAATGAGTTTTTAAACCCATTATCCCTTCCTCAACTTCTATCCTAAAGATCAACCACATCCCTAAAATATCTTCTCTACTAAATGGTCAACATGACCTTCATGATAAACATAAAAAAAAGAAGAAATGCATCCTAGACTTCCTAAATGCCTAATGTTTCATAGGTGCTCCTGCACCAATTTCCTCTCATGGCCACTTGGAATAAAGTTTGGGACTGTGTAAATAATGTACATATAGGTTTAGGAGTCTTTTTTTGTAGGGGAAGTGAAGAAACTATCAAGCACTAGGCGAGTGCAAGTGCATTCTAGCTAGTGGCTTGGAGAGGACAACAGTAAAGAGAGATGCTAAATGGATTGGTTTGTGCCAATCAAGAGCATGGGAGTGTGGGCACATGTATTCTAGACATGTGTGTGCAAGGAGGAGAGTTGAGGAGGTCATTGAAGCCCTCAAAGTTGGAAAAAGGAGCTAAAACCCTTGAAACCCTTGAAATTAGGGAGGTATGAGGACAATCATATGAACGGCCACTTGGGAGACCTTACACCTGGTAAATATTGAAGCCTAGGGTACCATTAGAAAGAATATCAAAAAATATTTTGGGGTTGTTAAGACCGTTTTTGAGAAAAGCCAAGAAAATGGGTTCTAGGAGGCCTAGTTGGGGCAAAAGGCTACAAGGCCTAAAATGGAGTTTTTCAAGAAAGCGATGGGAGAATGGTGAAAGAATTCAATGATATGGATTAGTGAGGTGTCAAATCAACAAAGAGATAGTATAATAACCTTTCCTATCTTTTGGACACCATCAAAGGAGGATTGAAAACAAAGTTTGTGTGGAGCAAAGAAGCCAATGAAGGATTTGAAAGGTTGAAGAGGGAGATAGCTACCCAAACTATCTTAGTTTTACCAAGTTTTGACAAACTATTCATAGTAGAATGTGATGCAAGTAACATAGTAGTAGGAGCTGTCCTAAGCCAAGAAAGTTAAGATGATGCAAGTAACATAGCAATTGAACAATTTTAGAAAAAAGAAAGTTGTGTCACAGTCCGCATTCAATCCAACAAGCAAAAAACAAAGCTTAGCCTCTTCAAATGAAAATGCTTGTTTGCAAAACAAATGAATAAGAATGAGGTAGTTAAGGTGTTTGAAGTTGTTTAGAGGTCACTTTTAGGGTGGAAGGCTTAAAAATCCATTTTAAATGCACAAAAAAGAATGAAATTACTTCAAACCAAGTTTGTGAAGAAGTTAACTATGTTGCCCACTAGTTTCCCTTAAGAGTCCAAAGTGCTAAAAGACAACAATATTTGAAGGTCTATTTCTCGAAGACCATGATGCTTATAGACTCTCCATCCAAGGCTATGGGATTGTGTTGGAACCATCTACAAAAACCTCTCTCGGTTTTTACTATCTCGGAGGCATTTTCCTGTGGTGATGACTTTTCAGTGGAGGGAAAAGTTGCAAAGTGGTGCAACTTTCACTCCGCAGATCGTACAACAAAACAGACTATTCCAACACGTCCGGATGGGTATGTTTATGCTAGGGATGGTCCTCTCTTGCACCCAAATATGCCGAATCACTTCGAACTACATTGGACCCACGATTTCCCTTAAGAGTTCAAAGTGCTAAAAGGAAACAATCTTTGAAGGTCTATTTCTCGGAGACCGTGATGCTTATAGACTCTCCGTCTAAGGCTATGGGATTATGTTGGGACCATCTACAAAAACCTCTCTCAGTTTTTACTATCTCTGAGGCGTTTTCCTGTGTTGATGACGTTTTAGTGGAGGGAAAAGTTGCCAGATGCAAGCAGTGTAAAGTTGCAAAGTGGTGCAACTTTCACTCCGCAACTCGTACGACCAAACGGACTGTTCCAACACATCCGGATGGGTACGTTTACGCTAGGGATGGTCCTCTCTTGCACCCAAATACGCCGAATCACTCCGAGCTACATTGGACCGATGATCTCCCTTAAGAGTCCAAAGTGCTAAAAGGCAACAATCTTTGAAGGTTTTGATAGTTTAAAACCACGAACCACCCCAACGTGTAATTATGATAGCACTCAAGATAGCCCTCCACCATGAACATATCAACTAAGTAGGAACCCATAACATTATGGAAAGATGATCCACTTCTCCCAATGTAACTCCCAAGCATTACAAGTGAGAGATGGTCAATTTCATTGATAGCAATGATTGTGTGACTCCCATTGATGACCTTCTTTATTCAATGCCATTACAACAATATCGAAAGCATTCCAAAGAATACTAATGAAAACAATATTTCCCTCAACACCTCATGATCATTCAAGTACTCATTCTAACAATACAAGAGATTTACACTTCAAATTGCAAGTGAATATGATTTACTATATCTTAACATAAAAAATGCAAAACCAAATAGAAAAATGTATCAATGAGGTACAAGGATGTATAAAATCCAATCAATCAACACACAATCAACCTAACATAATTAAGGGTTGATAGGGGTATTGGATAATTAAGGGTTGATAAGGGTATGAATGTTTATCTTTGCATCTACTCTTGAATATATAGGGACTTGGTGGTATTTAGAAATTTGTTACTCATTTTTATTGCATTGAATCAAAATGTCTCAATATTAATTGCTCCAATGCTATAATATAAATGAATGTTTTCATGATTATAATGAATATATTGTATGTTATTAATGCTAGCGTATATCATCAAATTATGCCAAACATGTGTTTAGTCAACTCAAAGTGGGTGAATGACACCACTTAGTGAAAAGTTTGAATTTTGAATTTTAAAATGAAAGGGAATAGGTTTGTGGCTATGAGGTCACCCTTGTGAATTAAAGAATTGGGTTTGAGGAGAAAAAGTTGCAAGCCACTATAATTTATTATATATAAATGGGAAATATTACAAAACCTGGTTCAAACGAGCATACCAAGAGGAAAGAACCAGGAAGAAAACCGATTTGGCTCGATTAAGTACAAAATAGACCCCAGCACAAAATGTATGAGTTCCAAAATACGGGCCCCTTTACATTTTAAACATGCCCTTTATACAATGCCATACATTTGACCCATATTTCAAAAAACATCACTGGGTATAGATTATGCTCATACACAATTATGACCGTTTTACATTGTTTCCAATTTGAGAATTCAAATTTTACAAAAAAGTTCTATTAGGGCATTCAGGGCATAGTCTTCAACAATAGTAGTATGTTCATGTTTTGTTGACGAAACTTTTTTGTACAAACCATCCGGGTGGCTTAGAATAACCAATCTATTATTCTAAAATGACAAAATATGATAAGATGGTAATGCAAACTATAAAAGACGCTTAGAATTACCAATCTATATTGTTGTAATCTATTGCATACCTCTCTGAAAGGATCAAAGTTGGCTATTGTTGCAACAAGTCCATGATCAATCATGCCAAGAATATCACAAAAGTGGGAAAATGAGAAATCTATATTGTCACAATATAAAAGATGTTAGACTAACATATCTATATTAATCTAAACAACCTGAATGATGATGAGTTGGTGATGCAAACTATAAAAGATGCATACCTCTTTGAAAGGATCAGAGTTGGCTATTGTTGTAGTAGGTCCATGATCAATCGTGCTAGGACTATCGCAAAAGTGGGAAAATGAGAAATCTATATTGTCACAATAGAAAACATGCTTAGAATAACGTATCTATATTAATCTAAACAACTTGAATGATGATGAGCTAGTGATTCAAACTATAAAAGACACATACCTCTTTGAAAGGATCAAAGCTAGCTATTGTTGCAGCAGGTCCATGATCAATCTTGCCAAAAATATCACAAAATTGCATACAAAATATCACTATTAAAGACACCTGCATTGCAATAGTATATAAAATATCAGTATTAAATAAAGAACACTAATGAACTTAATCATAATGAACATAAGCATTCTACCTTCCATTCTTGAAAATGTTATTCAAGTGTGCCTGAAGGGTCATCTCTTTGCTTAAGGGTATCCAATATTGCTTCATGATCAACATTACTAAGTGTCCATAGTTTTTTTTGTCTTTGGTCTAGCATGATGCTTCAAAAACTTAACATTTGTTACTATAACAAGATCACGAATACATGAGAATGGTTTTGTGTTTCTCATAGTCTTCAAATGCGGGTATGCCATTCTTTCTAATCATGTATGTTCTGGCTAAGTTCCTGCAACCACAAGACACATGGGATACATGAAACCATCATCAGCTTCCATTGGTTGTGTTAGCTTATGTTTTACCCACACACATGATCCAACCAATAGTGGGATCTCTCTTCATTCCCCTACGGCGCAACAACTGCAAAAATATGTCCTAGCTGTAGTAGATCTGAAAGAAAGTCGTAATCAACTGAACTTTCCATTGTGTCATTTGTCATGGATGTTGTTTGGGATAAAGGAGTTAGATATTGTGGTACCCATGTATCCACCCACTCACTTGACTCGCATTGATCCCACTCACACTTAATACTACTCTGACAAAAACAAGCCAACTCTAATGTCCAAATGGTCCATGTGCCTGCATCTGAGCTTCGAAATGAATACATCTTTAAAGAATATTTGATTGTATGATAATCCAATCTTCCTCCCTTTGTACCCTCCTCAATGAACCAAAAGAGTCCGCCAATGTTGAATCAAGTGTCCCTCCCTATGACAATGCTGAACTACACCAATCAACAATAGAACGTGCATGACTAAATTTTTCTCCTAAAATATTCAATTGCTCTTTAACTAGAGCTCTCTTTAAACATGCACCTGATCCATCATGCTCCCCTTTCCCATCGGCTTCAAAAATTCAAAATGAGGTAGACCCCTCTCTACATGCATTCTACTCAACCAATAAAAAATACGAGCATTCTTGAATTGGCCTATGCAATTATCTAACCAAATTAGATGTCGGCCCAATGCTATATCATGCTCCTACAAGAACTCAAACAAATTCCTAAAATAATGTTGGACATACTTTCGGATGAGTGAGATCTATCATCACTCATATAAAATGATACTCTCTGATTATCTTTCTATCCTCCTCTATACTATCAGGTACATGTCTAAACGTTATGTGGACAAAAATAGCAATCTGAATGGAATTGTAATACTGAGATTGTACCTCATTTTGTGGTTGCAATGTGTAGTTTTCTACAAAATCAACCACTAATATAATAGTGCCAATCGGAAAAGAGTTCTTACACATCCTAAATTGTTGATCCAACCAACAAGGACCTATGACTATGCCTTTGCATACTTGTAGAAAAGATTGTCCTTAAAATCTGAAATAAAATCATCAACACTGCATTCTTTTGTAACCAACTCACATCTAGAACTTCACCTCCAATTTGCAAAGTATATTTGACTATCTCATATCTCTTTTTCTCAACAAGCTTCTTTCCAAATTCATTTTCAGAACTCTCATGAAAACATTGAACAAACTTTGACAAGCCACCACATTGTGAACACTTTGCATTTAAACAATCATTTCTATAGAAAAAGCAACCATCATCTCTAGAACATAAAAATAGATCTAGCAAGTCCCTTGATGATTTTGGAAGATGCATTGCACCACACTCCTGCAACATTTCATTAGTATGCAAAGTAGAATGGATATAGCATCATAGCTCATGGTACATTGAAAACTCCACATGGTATTTGCAACAACAAGTATTACGAATCTTAAGAGGCACACAATAAAATGGCTTCAACCCCTCAAAAGTCCTTTGCGAGATTTCCATATTTTTATGTGTTTCAATAAAGTTTTTGAACAACATTGTTTGGCTTGATTCCAAGAAATGTTTAGGATGTGGTGTGCGGTATCGATTGCCAATTCTTAACTTTAAAACATCCTTTGCATTGGGTGATACTCTAGAGTTATCATGCCAAAATTGTTGAATTAGCTAATTTACATTATCGGTTAGCTTCTTATGAACACATGGAAGCCTCCCGGAAAAAGTCCATGTATCATTTTCAAGAGGATCGTCTATTCTTTCTCTTCTTGCAAGTGCTCTATCCAAAGTTTTACGATTTATGTCAAAATCAATACAATTTTGTCTCATAAAGTGAGACTTTTTCAATTGATGGCTTACTAGGGCAGTTGTAATGACTCTCCGAGTAACTCTCTTATCCTTTTCCTTGTTAATTTTTCCAATAGACTTGAGAGCATTAAAAAGATTTTTGACAATAATAGAATTTTTTTGGTCTTCTTTGTCATTACTCCTAATTTGGCTAGCAAAGGTCTCATCTTTTTGCATCTTTAGCAATTGTACAAAAAGTTGGCATTGCTCGATCAATGTCTTATCACTAAATATTGGTTGAAAAGTCTTGCAGCCCACAACCGAATGGTTGGTGTTGATCTCTTTCCTTAAAAATTGTTTATAATGTACTCATCAATTTCAAGTAACTATTTAGGGGTTCTTGAAGGTCTTGAATTTGGAATATTTCTTTCTTCCACACAAGGTTCTTCATTGCTCATGTAATTTGGTGAAACATAATTTACACTTGCTTCAATATTATGCTGTTCAAAATATTCATTTCTAAACATTTTCACCCTCTTAACATTTTCAATATCAATTTGAATACTCTATTCCTAATTTCAATATCATGTTCAACATCTTCAACCAACATTTTCACTAACACTTCTCTTTCATTATCAATTTCAATAATTTCATTCCACTTTATCATGTTCAATATATTCACCTCCAACATTTTCACCTTGAATATTTTCACCTTGCACATCTTCACTCTCTTCAATTTGAAAGACCATAGGGGTTAGGTTCACCAATATTTAACATACCTTGTCTTCTCTTCCTATGAATTTCTCTATCTTTTTGTCTATATGCTTCAATTTCTTCTTTTGTAAGCTTTCTCTTACGTTTTTGCTTCTGACGACTGCTGCTCCCCATTATACCTCATAAAAGATGCTAAAAATCATTGCTTATGACAAATTTCAATAGAAGATTCCCCAAAAAGTTGATCTTTGTCTCTCCCAGTCTGAAACCACGTGTGTGTCGCCTGCAAACAGAATGTAGGTTCCTTTGGAATGCACAAAATGACCCACATGGGGCTTTTCTATGGCCCACAAATCTGATATCCGATTCATTTGAAACAAATTATGATACTTGTAATGGTATAATTTTTCTTCTGCAAATCGGATATCTGATTTGAATCGAATATCCGATTTGTCTAGACATAGACCTAAGGGTTAATGGTAGATAGTAGAGGAGACGTTATACCTTTCACATGTCGCTGTGAATTATCACTCTTAGGGAGACGTTATACAGACTGCTCCCATGTTTCATCGAAGACCCACATGATACATATTGATCACCGAGACATATGATTTTTCTCACCGATGAGTGCCCATCATCGCCTTCGCCAAGACATTTTGGTTTTCTCACCGACTGAAATAAGTCTTACCGATGAAGCCATTCATCGACAAGACAATGAGCCTTTGAAGAGACTCACACCGATGCCAAATGTTATACCAAACTCATTCCTCCACTTTATTCGCTGAGACTCATCCCGATGTGCACTATCAGTAAAACACCCTGATTTCATTAAAAATCTCGCCGAAGACCACCTCTCCTGCCGATGTACATCTCTATCGGCATAACTTCTGAATCGGCAAGACATCATAGTTTCTGGCTGATAGCCTTTTATGAAACCCCCTCACATCATATCAGCAAGACT
>VDFB02237201.1:0-13431 GCA_007258455.2 Sequoia sempervirens
ATTTTATATTTGAAGTGTGTGCGTTAAACTAATAACTTAGTTGTACAGCACCAAGAAACTTCCGATTTCTATTCAAACTCGAACTCTTATAGATGATGAGACTCAAAACTCTTACACAGGGAACTTTAAAAACGTATTCTAATTGTACTAAACTTATTCTAATTGTACTCTCTTCTCTAAACAGAATTCTGCTGAACAAATTTCGGATAAATTACTTTTACTAATGATCAGTAATTCAATCTCTTATTTTAATCGTACTTAGCTTAAGAAATATACACATCTTGGTCTGTGCCTTCTGTGGCTGTTATTATCTCTGGGTTGTAATCTTGCAACAGCTTATAGATAACAGTCTTTAAAATTAAATAGAAAATGACATAAATATACAAATTTCATCATTACACTCTATGATAAGTTTCTTGTTAAATATTGTTATTAGAGTTTATATGCTTTACTATGATATATTTCTCATCTACTCTACCTATCATTGACTATCATGTTATGATTTAACATGAAGATTTGATATATTACCAATATCTCTATTTTGTCAATCTAAAGTATACTTTTGAACTCTTTTTTTCACATTTCTTGTTTATATGACCAATAAGTAGTGCTCATCTAAATCCTTGCATGACCCAAATCAATTAGAATGAGATATATTCTAATGCTCAAAATGAGAAAAATGAAGAGTATTCTCATGAGGCTCATTTAAAAAATCAAGATTTTGAATCTAAATTGACTAGTTTGGCCAATGTGTAAAATCTTAAATAACTAGTAGATATGTTTGTTAATAAGTCATATGGATTATAGACTTTGCAAGTGATTTTTGTTAAGGTTACTTCATCTATTGTGACTAGTGCATCCACCTCCATCCATACTTATGCTATAGATCCATCGTCTATCATTGCCACTTGCACCATTACTCATTGCAGTAGTACTATGGCTACTAACTTTCTTGACCTTTGAGTACTTTTCTATTCCACTTATCCTTCCCTCTATAGCCTAGCTCATAGTTATGCCCCTCTTGAAACATCCATTAGCTAAATGATGTACTATACTTCCACACCTCTTTCCTTCATGATCCCATTTAGCCACTACACTTCCATACCACATACCACATCTCATACCTTAAATACATTTAGGTAACTTTTCCCTTCCATGTCTTTATCCCAAACCATTACTTCATCTACCCGTTTTACCTCCCATACATACACCGACACTCATAGTGGTTGTCAATCTTAATTATTCAGAATCTATTCCTCTACCCTAGATGCAAGATTTCACAAGATAAATCAAATAGGAAAAGAGTGGATGTGAAGCCAAATGAACAAGATAATGATAAATTAAAAGTTGTTAGATATACACCACTTTCTTTTGATATTGTAACATATTTATTACCTACCAGTTTAGTGGTACCTAAACTTTCAATATATGATGGAAAATGTGACTAATTTAAATCCTATAGTTTATAGAGTTAGTATGTAGACATTCTTTATGAAGATAATTTTAACAAAACTATTTATGAACATGCTTACATTCATGCTATTGAGATGAACAAGATAATGATAAATTAAAAGTTGTTAGATATGCACCACTTTCTTTTGATATTGTTACATATTTATTACCTACCAGTTTGGTGGTACCTAAACTTTCAATATATGATGGAAAATGTGACTAATTTACATCCTATAGTTTATAGAGTTGAGTGTGTAGACATTCTTTATGAAGATAATTATAATAAGACTATTTATAAACATGCTTACATATCATGCTATTGAGTCCAATGTTCCCAATTCTTCAGGGATCTATTTATTTATTTGATGATCTCACTAGTGTTTCTAATCCGATTCAAAGTTAAAATGGATTTTAGAATAACAATTGTTAATTTATTTAAGAGTGCCTAAAAATCTAATGAACACATAAATAATTAAGTTATTTAATATGAATCTTTATGCTCTTTGAAATTAATAGATAATTTTAGAATGCAGAATATCTTTATTAAAGAACTAATTAAACTAATTCAAATCATATATATTTTAATAATTTTATTTCTTCTTATCCTTCTAAGTATTAAAATCAAATAACTGGAAATTAAGTACTTTTCTGCTATTTTTTTTCTTTCAAGACATACTTTTAGAAAGTATACCAAACTTCAAGAACCTATGGTCTGCAGAAGAGGACCTCAGAATATCTTGTGGACAGTTGTTAATGGACAATTTTTCTATATCAGTGCATTTGAACATGAAAATCTGTGAGGAGAAAACAGCATAAAAATACAAAAGAAGATAAACGTAACAAAATATTTTTTAGTTTTTTTCATTTTTACTGAAAACTTTATATGTTTGTCTGGAATAATCAAAACATTTAAATAAGTTTTGGAAAAGCTATTGTATTGGAAGGAACGCCACTTAAATTGAAAATTATTTTGAGTACATAGGAATGTACGCCAAGTTAAATGTGCTATTTAAACTTTGTACGAAGGAATCACAAATTAGGGCATTCCAGAAAGAAACTTTTAATTTATGATTTTTTTTAAACAATGTTCGTTTTTTGGTTTTCTTTAAATGGTAGTTTTTTTAATGTTTTCTATTGATTTTTTTAGAATAATATATAAATTAAATTAATTTTTCTATTGATTTTTATTATTTTATATATTAATATATAAATTAAATTAATGAGAAAAAAATAAATTTTGTTTAACATGGTAAAATAAAGGCAATTTTAAATATGTAGTGAATATAAAAGAGTAGTATAAATAAAAGTGTAGAGGCATTAGGATAAACTTAATAAAAATATAATATAATTTTTTTATATTAAAAATAATTCACTTCACTTTATTTTAAACAATTATATGAGACGATATTATAGTATTATTTTATTTAAATATAAGATGAATATTAGAAAATAATTAATTTAGTTTAATTTATGTGGTAATGTATTGAAAAATATTAGTTATCAAGTAATAAATATTTAAGGAAATGTTGAAAGGTTGTAATTCATTTGGTTGAGTACAATTGGTGAGGGTGATGGTATGTTCTTTAATTATACAATTCACCAAAGTTCAAACCCCTAGAGATGTTGTTAGGGAAGGTTCGAACCTTGGGTGACTTCGACATATTAGTTCTCCTACTTGTGATAACTAGTTGAAGGATAACTTCTAGTTTAGATATGCACTTACTCATCATATTGTAATCTACTAATTAAATAGGTCAAATATGTCAATATCTAGGGCAGAGGTGCCAATAGTTGGGTGGGGTCCAATTGTTGATATAGTACTTGTGGTTATAAGATTTAGTCTTGCAACATATTTATGCTATGCATTGTTAATAATTTGTTCACACGTAAATCAAAAAATAACCAAATGGCGGTCAAGATGGACCCATACTTGAACACATGAGAACCTATGAATGTTACATTAAAAAACATAAATACATTCATTAACAAGTGAAACAAATACTTTTTGTTTCATATAAAATATATATAATAACTATCCACTATATGTGTCTCATTTGTAAAATAACATGCTCATTTAAACAAGTATTGTTGTCATAGTGAAAAATAATATTCTTATGTGTACAACTATTGGGGTAGCAATGTATATGCATTGGAGTACTTCATATTAATAGTTTAATCTATTGCAAATATAAAGATTGTGCACAATAAATACCTTGTATTTTTCCATCAAATGTGAAGGATTTTCCAAAAGTTTTATGATCATTTAAAGCTAAATATAAGTTGTATTTTAAATAATTTATTTATTTTATAACAACATATGTTTTTTTTGTGTTCAACTATTAGTCCATTTTTGTTGGATATAAAGATTAGAGATAACAAGATTAATGATTATCAAAAGACTTTGAGATCATTATGAGGCGTCTATTTAATTTTCCTACTATTCCACTTAAATAATATGATTTGAAGCATCTTTAAAACAAATAAAAAAAATCAATATTACAATTTAATTTTTTTTTAAACGAAAAAAATTATGATCCGTTTTATTATCTGATTCTGTTGTAAATTTCGTTTTGAAATTACTTTAAACAAAATAAAAGATACTTTTATGATTGCTAATCCCTCTCCTAACATTCAATTATTTTCATAAAAATAAATAAATAAGAAAATAACATAACAGTTCGAGTACATTCGATATTCTTAAAAAATGGAGCTTTCACTTTTATTGTTTAAAAAAAGTTATATAGACTTTTTTGTTTTAATAAATATGAAAATAGACAATCATCGGCAAGGTCACATCAAAGATAATGTAAGACAAGACTACGGACTCTATCAAATTATTATTTTTTTGTTTAGAGGTAAACTTGAGTATCTGATATGATTTTGTAGCTCATGCTACGACTTTCTCACTCATGGTACGACTTTCTAAACCATGATATAATTTTCTAACTCATGGTATGACTTTAACGCGGCTTAGCATTTAAGAGTGTATTCTATATTTTTTATTAATATAAAAATATAACACTATTTATTATTAAAAAATAAATTATTATTTAAATATATAAATATAAAGAAAAAAGAACTTTCCTTATATTTAATTATTTAATAAGTGTTGTGTGATGATAAATTATTTATTATTTAAAATGATCAACAATTATATATCATGACAAGAAATTTTGTATTATAAATTTTATGTTTGATTATTTATAATTAATAAGTTTTTTAAGATTTCAATTTTAATTGTTAAAATTATTCTGAATGGTAGACTTATTTACAATATCACTTATATATTTGAAAAAGAGCCATATTTGTTTAATGAGTTAAATAGGTTAATTAAATAAATACATGTAAACAAGCACACACAATTTAGATTACTTATATGAGAGTATACTTTGAAAATTGGCTTGTGGAAAATTCTCTAACTACTATAGAAAATCCCTTAAGTTAGAGGCATAATCCTTCAAGTGATTTAAAAACTAGCATACATATATTAAATATTAATATATATAAAATAAGCCGAGAGTTATCATTTTCTAAAATTATAATAAATTCTAACTTCTAAAAAATATTAAAATCTAAATAATTAATCATATAGTAAATAAATAATCAAATCACTACAATATTTTCAAGACTTAAATCTTATTATAAAATTAAATTATTTGGGTTCAATTAGAATGTATTGTTTTTAAAAATATGAATAATTAATCATATAGTAAATAAATAATCAAATCAACATAATATTTTTAAAACTTAAATTTCATTCTAAAATTAAATTAAGTTATAATTTTTAAAATTCATAAAATATTAATCATCCACTTGTTAAATAATTTATTAAATTATAGTGATTATTTAACACAAAAGAATTAAATAAAATTACATATTCATTTTAAAATAATTTAACAATTACTAATTATAGTTTTAGAATAAATTTTAAAAATAATATTTAAATATAAAAGCAACTGTAGACACCTAAATTTGGACACTTAATTTATCCAAATTTATCCCCTTTCGTCTAAGCATCCCCTTATTTGTATTAATTAAGTAATATCACTATTATTTAATTAATATCTTTAATTCTGCCAAATCCTTAAGGTATTTAATTAATAAATAAATACCTTATCTCTTTAATCCTCATTTTAATCAAATGAAATATTAAATAAATATGACATTTATTTAATTCCTCATATGTCACATCCTCCATCATTTTTATCTAATCTTAATCCATCTTCTAATCTCATCATTAGGATGTGCATATGTCTAATCCTTGATAAAGATGTGTCACATCCTCCAACTTTTGCAAATTGGCGTCTAATATCTCTTAGCCACCTAACCCTTCTCTAATCCTTCATTAACTAGCCTAATCAACCTCTCAAGAAATTTTTAATTCCTTTTATCCTTCCAAGGAATATTAAATTCATTTTTATCTTCCTCATGCGATCTTTGACTTCTCACATCAAGTCACATGTGAACTCTTCCCCTTCTTCCACTTGCCTCTAAAATATCATTAATTTGTCTAATCAGGTACTTGCACAACCTTAATCGCTTAATTAGGTCAACCTAATCTCCATGTCATTTATGGAATGTGTCCTAAGTCAACCCTATTAAAGGTTTTCTCCTTTTGGAGAAGGCAGCCCTTTCCCTAATTCACATTTAATCCCCCAATGCATTTCAAAGAATTTTAAATTCTTTCTCTCATTCCCATGTGGATATTTGAGGATTTTTTAATTCCTCACATGTCCTCTCACCCACATGTGGACAAGGACCTCCTTTATGAAAATATTTTGTCCAAATCCCAAAGTACTATGTAGTACCTCCATGTCATGTCCACATCATCTTTTTCAAGCCACTTCACATGCCACATGTCAAGATTTGAGGGATTGTGAGTTCTTAACTCACCTTAGCCCTACATCTTGATCTTGGTGGCTCAATCTTGACCATCCATTTCCCTAGAGAATTCAAAATTCTCTATAAATACCCCCTTTTTTCTCTCATTTTGGGGGGGAGATCATTTGTGCTAACCAAACTCTTGCAAATTTTTTCTTTTGAGCCATACTTAGCCAAATACTTGCACTTGCATCCATTCTCACCTATTTTCCATCCATATTGCATCTCACACTTGCATCTTTTTCCATCAAGAGGAGCATATATCGTGTCAACAATCGAAGGGCCAACCAAAAGAATAGCTCAACGAGGTAAAATGTTCCATTTTGTTTTGTTAAGCTAATCATTTTCCCAATCTTGAGTTGTTAGGTGTTTAGGTGATTTCTCGCATATTTTGTATTGCTGCTCATTTTTGAGACCACGTTTTCACCTAATCACAACAACCTTTCTATTTCATTGTTTTTTGTATGCTAATCATTTCATATAAAAGCAACATTTCTATTTTTAGAAACTAATATTTATGTAGTTTATCATTTTTAAATTAAAAAAATAATATTTAATAAAATAGTTTAACAATTACTATTTGTAGTTTTAAAATAAATTAAAAAAAGTAACATTTAAATATAAAATCAACCTTTCTATCGTATTTTTTTTTATCATGCAAATCCTTTCATATTCTAAAATAAAAAGACATTCTAATTTCAAAAAAATCATAAAATATTTTGAAGTACAAAAGCTCTTGATTTATATCTTTTTAATAGGTTGACAAGGAAATAAATTTCTACTTCTAGTTTTTTTAATTTAATTGAATTGTGATTAGCTTTAAATTTGAATGATTACTTATTTTAAAAATAAAAAACAATTAAATTGTCAAATTAAAAATACAAAAACAATTAAATCATCAAATTAAAAAAGATCTGTCATTGACCTATCTATACAACACAACCTTATTTTGTGTGAAGGTCAACAATCATCCAGTTTTGCAATTAATTGAACAATTATTAATCTTGGCTTTTATATGTAACTGGTCTCAATAGTGTATATTGAAATGGGTCTTCGAGTACCATTTATTAATTTTCTAATTTTTTCTATTTATTGAATACCCAGCTCTTCATACTAAAAAGAATTATATACAATATCAACATAAAACAATATCAGATGAGGGCGGGGGCATGAAGTTGGGTTACACTTTTGTGGCCAATTCCAAAAAAAATTGAAAATGACATAACGTGAGTGCGTTATAACGTGCTTGCGTTATGTCATTTAAAAAAAAGAAAAGTGAAAGTGATTCATTTCCTATTGTTTTTTTTTCTGCTCTCCCGCGGCCAAAAACCCTTATTTTCATGTTCGCATTCTAGGAGGAGGATTCTACAAAATTCATCAACAACAGTTGCTTTTTCCTTGCAAATATGGTGCCATGACGACGAAGAGGTGTGGGAGGTAAGTATTGTTTGCTATTTGTTTTGAATTTCTTAGTTTCAAGTTGATTTTGTTTGTTTTAGGTTAGATTTGATTTATTTTTTAAAATTTGTAAGAGATGCAAATGATCCTGCAAATTCTCAACAAGAAGAACAAACAAATCCTCAACAACAAAACCTCAACAAAATCAACCTCCCTCACCAATCACTCAACACCCTCCTAACACTCAACAAAATTTGAGGAGTGAAATTGAGAACAACAAAAAAACAAATTGAGGATTTTATTAGTAGGTTGAGTGATCCAAATGCTTCAACCACAGAAAGAATGACCCTAGCAAATTCAATGAAAGAGATGTTAATAAATGTAGATTCAATAACTCAACAAATAACTGGATGGCAAGATAGGAGGCAGGCAGCTAGGTATGTGCAAAATCATGATGGGCCAAAAAGTGGCAATGGGGAAAAAATTACGTTTTTCATTGATCCAAAAATGCGAAAATGTCGAGTTGACTTTTTTGTGGCTTGGGTGTTAGTACACACCTCCAAAGCAATAACCAAACCAAGATCTCCAAATCGGATATTCAATCCAAATCGGATATCCGATCCAAATCAAACATATATATATATAAAATTTGGGCATGTTAAAATCATTTGACATTCACAAACAGGCTGCGATGCACAGTGAGGAGGTTCTCCACATATCAGATATTTGATTTATCCAATATCCATTTTGAAAAGGTTAGATTTTAGATTTTTCTTTACTTTGATCGAATTTTGAATTAGATTTGTATAATTTCAATTAGTTTTTTATGGATTTTTTTTCAAAATAGTGTTTTTGATTGAATTTTTATGAAAAATTTGAGTTTAGAATGGATTTTGATTAAAAATGAATGTTTTTTTATGGATTTTAATTTAAAAATAGTGTTGTTTATGTATTTGTATTAAAAATTAGAGAATTTTATAGATTTTTGTTAAAAAGTAGGGTTTTTTTTGGTTTTTTTTAAAACTAGGGTATTTTTACAATATTTTCACTTATACTGTCTAATTTCAATTAGATGAATTAGTTTTTAACTTTAATCGAGCATTATGGCTGCTAAAAATGAAAATGCACAAATTCTAAATGATCCACTAGCTGAGAATGAAAATGCACAAATACCAAACGCTCCACCACCTCCACAACCATCAATTGAAGAATTAATTGGTGAAAAATTGCAGCAATTAAAGGGCATTTCTGAAGTTTATAAGATAATCCCTCGATTATTCGAGATGTCAAACACATTAAAAGATATAATTAAAAATATAGAAACCCTCTCCACCCAACATAATGCCTTTCATTCGTGGCAAGAAGACACGAGGGAATATTATGCATGTGGATTGTCTTATGATGATGTGAAAGATCTTGGAATAACCAAAGCCCAAATAGCCTCTGTATTTGTTAACCCCCACACTAGTTTGCCAGTTAATGTTAATAAACCAAAATTTTATATAAAATGGTGCACCCATAGGGACATTGTAGATAACTTTTGGGATCGTTGGTGTATGGTTTTTGATAAACCACTGAACAACAATTGTGATATACCATTTTACTTTATTAAAAAATTATATGTTGAGTTTGTGTTAGGGAATCATGTCAATTACTTTGACATTAAACCCTTCTAGGGCGTTGGTGGAGGTATGCCCCAGGATAGACCAAGGGCAGTTAGAGTAGTCCCGCACCCATATGTTCCCCCTCCTCCACTTCCTTCGCCACCTCCAAGATATCATCCGTGATATTATGCAGATGCGGCCACACAAACTATCCGGCTATTCACTCTTTGAGTGGCCTTTTGGTTTCACATGCTTCTACAGTAGCTCAGCCACATTCTGGTGATGTTGGCGATGGTTCGAGTGTTGTTGCATCATCCTCGTCAAGTCCACATATTTGTGTGCCACATACTTACTTCATGTGTCCCCAGATATGCTTGGGTCCCTTGTACACCACCGAAAGCATCCCTTTGACACTTCTGATTATGACCTCCATAATGTGGAAATTATAGATCAGACTCAGGGGAGTGGAGCGCACCCTACAGAGTCCTCTCTTGCTAGAGAGGGGGACATTGGAATAGTGACATAGGTAAGATTTAAGTTGTAAATTCATAACTTGCATTTGTTTTTAAATGAATATTAATAAGAGATAGTATAATGTACTAATATTTATTTACATGGTATATTTAATAGTTGATGTCTGAGGAGGAGCTCGCACAGGTGACTGATAGCACCCTTAGGGCCATTTCATTTGGCCTCGACACACACACAATATATATTTTCGCACTCACTCGTTTACATTTTTTTATTATATACTTGCTTGTCATTTGAATTGTCATAAATGAAATTATATAATAACTTATATATGTTTATCTTATTTTCCTCTTGTAGGAAATACCTAGTGCGAGTGAGGTGCAGCCTTGTCCAGATTATGGAAGTGCAATGTTAGATAAGGGGAAGGTAATTGAACTCAAATTCGATTGAATTAAGAATTTTAAGATCTTATATTGATTATACATACATCGACATAGATTGGTAGTTTCATATGTGCTTGTCATTTTTATGTATAGGCAGTTATGAGCTATACGTCGTTGTTGACAAGTGCGAGCAAGGTGCAACCTTGTCCAGATTATGGAAGTGCAATGCTAGATAAGGGGAAGGTAATTGAACTCAAATTCAATTGAATTAATATTTTTAAGATCTTACATTGATTATACATATATCAATATAGATTGGTAGTTTCATATGTACTTGTCATTTTTATGTACAGGCAGTTATGAGCTATACATCGTTGTTGACAAGTGCCACAATTCCTGAAGCAGTACGTATTGGAACACTTGAAGGAGTAGGTGTTGAAACACCTCAAGGAGGAGGTGTCAAAACACCTAAAGGAGATAAAGAAAAAGATCAGCCTAAAGAGGTATTTGTTTATTTTATTTCTGTGTTTGGTATTTATATATGTACCCTATTACCAACAATTGTATGCTAACTTGGATCAATTTTATGTTTTTGTTCACATATATAGATTGACATTACAAAAGTTGGTTTGGTTGGTTCTTTGAGAGGGGCATATTCTAGGACTCCTGACCCTTTGAAGAGACAGATATTTTAGGTAATCAAGATTACAATTTTAGAGTTCAATTATAATTCAATGTATATTGATTTTGATGTTAATTATTCGATTTTAAATCATATAGTATAACTAATCTCAATTGTGGTTTGAATTTTTCTTGAGCAACTACCTTCAGAGCCAACGAGTGCTGCAAAGAGGCTTCATTTTGATGATCCACCAGTAGTTTAGGATGAGATAGACATTTTGGCATGTAAATTTTGAATAGACATCGAGATGGCATATGCCACATTTCGTAAAACTTTGTTTGAGTTGGCATTGATGTCATTTTTGTATATGGAGATACACTCAAGATTATTAGATAATTTGATATATAGAAATTGACAATTGAAATTTAATTTCTTCCTCATGTGCATGATTAAACTCTTTGAAAATTTAATCAAGTGAGCAATGGTTAAATATCAATGTACAAGAGCATAAAAAAGAATGGTTGTATTATGTAGTTTATATTCATATTGTTGATTACATTGCATTGCACATCTTTCAAACTCAAAGCATTATTTCACACATTGCATAATCCAACAACTAGGATGCTTGAGATGAAAAAATTTCAATACAATATAGTTTTTACAAAGTCATCCCATGCAAAGCTATAAATTACTTCATTACTTACATAACTAATAACTAGGAGAAACAAATTTCAATGTATTTCGTTTGTCATGGAATTTTATGAGACCACATTTCGAGGCATTTTTTCAAACAATTCAACGCTTCTTGTCTATGCCACCACATTTTCATACATGTGCACCAAAGCTTTTATTAAAACAGTTCATCGGGTTTGTTGTTGTTATGGCTAAAAATGGGAAAAAAATTAGATTTACAAAAAAATGCAAAAAATTGAAGAAAATAGTTAGAAACTACTTTTTTTTAAAATGTAATGGCATTTCCATAGCATATAGACATTGAGAGCCAAATAAAATATAGAGTTCAATCCATGAATTATAGAAAATAGATTTTCGTTGGTTATATTCATATCGCTGATTACATTGCACAAAACATACTACAACTGCATAAATCAGATGGTGACAGTTGTCAAAATGTCTATTACAATATAGTTTGTGACTTTGTACAAAGTCAACCTATAAACTAAGTACAAAGTTCCAAAAAAATCGATTGTAGCAAATGACGTGCTAGAGGACAGAAGCTCCCGCTCTTGATGATGAAGCCCTTGTCTGCGCTACCACATTTTTATACATGCCCGCTACCAAAGCATTTATCAAACATTTCACTACCTTGCTGCTATGGCTGAATGCCTAAAACGGGTGCTTTGGAACAAGCTATGGATGCTTGGAAAAATTCTATCAAATAATAATAGTAAGCAACAAGCTATGGTCTCATGATTTTTTTTTGCACAAAAATCAGCATGATGTTATTTGTGGTTTTTTGCAGGTTTTAAACATGTTTTTTGCCAATTTTGTAGTTTTAAATGGGAAGAAATCATTGACCAAAAGGTCAATGATTTTTTCAAAAAGTCAGAGAAAAAATCGTCCAGCCTGCAGATTTTTTAAAAATAATGATTAATCGGGTTTTTTTGCAGATTTATGCTTCTATGATATAAACAACAAAACCACCATAAACTTGAATGTCATTTAAAACATGCATGATAAATATTCATCATTGAAACTTGAATTGTGGTTGCTTGATATACAGAGTCTATTGATGCCAAGGTTCAATTTGTATGATTTTGAAAAAAAAAGCCAATTGAGTAGAGTTATCAGCATTCTTTAGAAATCATAAGAATTTATTTAGTACACTAGCCATTTTGATGTCTTGTTGCAATCTCAAACACTAAATCTATGAAGAAGTTAACTCTGCTGCCCACTAGTTTCCATTAAAAAGAAAGCAACAAGCTATGGTCTCATGGCTTTTTTCCACACGAAAAATCAGCATTGGAGTTCAGTTGGAGGGTGAAAAACTACTTGTAACTACATAAATAAATCTTGTTCTACAACTTGTATGACCTAACCGACTATTCCATCACGTTTGGATGGTTACGTTTAGGTTAAGTATGGTCCCCTTTCGCACCCAAATCGGCCGAAGTAGTTCGAGCTATGTTCAATCAGTGAAATCCCTTAAGAGTCTAAAGTGCAAAAGGGAAACAATCTTTGACGGACTGTTTCTCAGAAACTGTGATGCCTAAAAAAATTTTGTTTAAGGCTATGGGATCATGTTGGGCCCCTCTACAATAACCTCTCTTGGTTTTTACTATCTCAGAGGCGTTTTCCCGTGGTGGAAAGTTTTTAGCTGAGGGAAAAGTTGTTAGATGCAAGCAGTGTAAAGTTGCAAAGTGGTGCAACTTTCATTTAGCAACTCGTACGGCCAAACAGAGTATTCCAACACTCCGGATGGGTACATTTACGCTAGGGATGGTCCTCTTTTGTACCCAAATATGCTGAATCACTCTGAGCTACATTGGACCGATAATTTCCCTTAAGAATCCAAAGTGCTAAAAGGAAACAATCTTTGAAGGGCTATTTCTCCAAAACCATGACGTTTATAGACTCTCCATTTGAGGCTATGGGATCATGT
>VDFB02237206.1:0-15207 GCA_007258455.2 Sequoia sempervirens
CAGAACATCTTCTTCAGAATCAGTCCGACTCCGCAGTGAACCACTCAGCTCGCCTGTCGGGTACACCAATCAACGAGAAATCAGTGGCGAAGTGACATGTTGAAATTGAGAAAAGTTGAAAAAGTTGAAATTTTGACTAACACTGGTGAAGTTGAGCGCCCCTCTTGTAGAAAGGCGCCCAAACCTTCATGCCTTAGAAGATTTTTGAAGATTTTCAAATTTCAAAATTTGCTTGAGAAGAAGATGGCGTCCAAACTTGAGAAGATAAGATTTAGGGTTTTGAAATAAAAGCAAAAAAAAAAGCAAAACCTAAAATCGAACCCTAAGTCTATTTAACTCTTCTTTTCAATGTATTTTTCATTATTTTTGCAGGTTGCCTTCAGTGAAGAAAGTTGGAGCAACAAGTTTGAGAAATTTTTGTGATTAAAGAATTCATAGTTGCTGGTTTTACATCAGATTTTTCAGACCAGCAAGCATAAACCCTTGCTTTTTCAAGTTTTCTGTTCCAGAAGATCAAGTTTTTCAAGCAGAAGGCCAAGGCTTTCAATTTTTCAGTCATCTGGGTCTTTTTGCCTCTATCTTCTGAAGAATTTTTCAAAGACTTCATCAAGTTGCAGCAAATGCTTTTATCTTGCATGTCGATTGAAAACCTGATTATTCAAAATTCAACCACCATCACGGGTCGCTGTCGGTCTTACGAGAGAAAACCCATATAGCGACTTTTTTAGAAAACCTAGGGTTGGCTGCTTTTCAATCAAGCGTCGAGTTTGCAAATCAATCAATGGATTCCATTTCTAGCGATGATACAGACAAAACCCGGATACCCATTTTCGGGGAAAAATTGAAGAAATTAGGGTTTGCTGCTTTTTCAGTCAAAATTCAAGATTTTCAAAAGCGGACGATCTGGGTTGTCTTGTATCGTCATTCTGAACAAAACCCATATCTCAGAAAAAATTCTCAAAAAATTCGTCCGTTGAAGCACAAAAATCAGCATTCTAAAAATAGAAATTGTTCAAGACTTGTCTGAACCAGGGCGAGTTTACAGTCATTCTTCAAGTTTTCTGAAATGGAGTACACTCCTAATGTTTTCAAGTCAGAATCAGCACTTTTTCACGATTACATCAAAACAGCTGAGACAGACTTGCATCATGTCAAGCCGGTGTTCGACCTACACGCCTTGGAGAGAGCAGGCAACACTTCAATCAAGAACCTGAGTCATTCTGGACTCCTCGCAACATCTATTCCTATATCAGTTCGAACCTTGAGTTAAATGTCGCTTACATTAAGCATTACAACGGCTACTAGGAAGTCTAGTCGGCCGGATGGCAGGTTGATTTGCAGTCTAAAGCCTGACATGGTCGAAAGGTGTTTTTCCATCCCCCCATGGCCTGAAAGTGTAACTCTTTCGAGGGATGAATGTGAAAAGATGTGGAACATGCATAAGGACAAATACAGCAAGAAGATTGCGCAGAGATGGATGAAAGAAAAACATAAGACATTGCCCAAGAATGTCGGGCGAGGAGAGTTCAAGGACGAGGTTGCCATCATCATCACTTTGCTCAACAGGGTCACTGGTTCAGAGATGCCACCAAGTTCCAACCTTGGATGTTTTATGCCATACCTCACATTATGAAAAAGACTGAGTTTTATGATTGGCCTACTTTGATAAGTGACTGCCTACATCAGCAAATAACAGAATATTTTCAGTTTCATGTATTCCACATGGTGTCATATCTAGTCTATTTGGTGGCCTATCAAGGTCAATTCAGAGGATTGAACACCGAGGGGTCATTGAGCGTTCAACACATATATAATTATTATCCCCAGTTGGAATTCACAAAGTCGTTGCACCACTACAAAAGGGTGAACGAGGCATTCTTGATGTACACGGTGCGTGACTTAGACAATGAATTGCACGTCCGCATCTCTTCAGTTGCTAGGGCAGCAATGGCGGAATGGGCAGATTGGTTTATACAGTTTCCTACCTTTACCTATCTCAAGGTTTATGGTTATTCAGGTGCCCCGCTAATGTTGCCAAGGTATCCGTCAGACGAGGTCATCTTCATGGAATTCTTGAGGCAAGCTCATGGTGTTCATACAGTCTTGAGAAATAGAAAGAAACCCTCTCTTCACTTTCCATTAGGATTGGGTATTTATACATGCAGGACTGCTGCAGATGCCAGGACAATTGGAGAAGAATTAGATAAATTCGGTCTCAAACCCTACAATGAGAGGCGGTCATTTGATCCTCATGGTGTCTACGCTGGCCGGTTGGAAAAGAATTACAATCATATACCCGCGCTTGAAGATTTTTGGGCTAACTGTGCAGATGAGTTTGAAGTGCGAAGGCGTAGTTACAGCAGGTTGACTCTCCATCAGATGAAAGATTGCTTAAATGAAGATATAGAAGGGCTCTCTGATGATGATGAAGATGTTCTTCTACCAATGTACACTCAGAAAAGAATCAAGGATCAGCCTCTTCTACAAGTTAATTGGGCAAACAAGGAATCTCTTTCAGTTGAAGACAGAACAAGACAAGTCATTGAGTATAGTAAGGTTTTCTTAGTGCTTAAAAGGAAGAACTCTATTCCAGTAGCAGAGCCGCCAAGGATAATTCCCTCTTCTTCTACAGCACAGTCAAAAGGAAAGGGTAAAAGTCAGTCTCAAGATGGCGTCAAAGGATGTAGATCAAATAAAAATGTAAAGAGAAGGTTGGATTTCTCAGGCATAGTCATACAGGAACAGCCTACGGTTGATTCAGAAGTTCCTCTTGACGAGCCCATACCTCAGAATGAAGCAGAGGAGCCACCTTCAACACATGTTCCTGTACCTTTGACGGGTTCGTCACCAATTCATATTGATCTTGATATCGAAGATGATGAAGAGATCGCAGCAGTACCTCCTGAGGAAGTTAGTAAAGATACTACGGTGTCTTGGCTTGAGAACTCCTTAGGAAGGGTTAGGAGAAGGCCTTCATATCAAGTGAGTGTTGATGATCTCGATAACATTTATCAGGAACCTCCTAAGAAGAAGGCAAAGAAGCAAATTCACTTTGACAGGAATCCTGATAACGAGATTGTCGTAGAGACTGCTGTGCCTCCAGAAGATAAGAATAGAGATGAGGTGAACATGGATGATTTTGTAATGGTCAAGGCTAATCTTGGTAGAAATACCAGACATGCAGATTTGAGTCTCTTCAAAGTTGTATCCGAAAACCTACATGAAAGAGTGTTGAAAGATGGAGAAGACAAGGCAGCCCTCAAGGCCGAAAATCAGCAGCTTAAGCTTTTTATTTCTAACCTTGCTCGTGGTTCTTCACAAACAACTCAGTTGCTGCCCCAGGTCTTAGAGACACCAGCTGATTACCATCAGTTAAGACAGCTGGTCATATGTGGGAAAGAGACTCAGGAATGGATCGAGAGCTTCATTGTCAGAGGAAAGGAGATCTTGGCTCGGATGTTCCAGTTGAGAGAGAATGCTCATAAACTTCGTCAAAGCATCCAAGGATTTGAACAAACATGGGCTGAAGTAAAACCTAGGCATGAGATTATCATTGCTGATTTAGACACAGCCTACGGTTCAGCAGTTTCAAAGGAGCACAAAAGACAAATCCTTGTATGGAGAGAACGTCATGTTTTCAAAGTTAAAACCTATGAGAGGATATCTGAAGAATTCATCACCTACAGGCAAAGGGTGGTTGAAGCTCTCCTTTTCATCAGCGAATTTGTCATAGAGATCCCCTCTCAGTACAGTCTTGAAGATGGTTCTTATGTCGGGCTTGAGGAGGTGCAAAATCAGTTCCAGAACGTTGTTCAAAGTTGCAGCCCAGTTGGCGGAAGGATAGGTCATATTTCAGTGATGTCAGCAAAGTTCAATAAAGCGGCCAATGAGATTGAAGATTTCCTAAGATCTATTGAAGATGCCGAAGATATTCTTGAAAAGCGGTGTTTTGCTGTTGATGGTATAGATGCACCGAACCGGGACACAATCTCAAACTTCCTAGCGGATGTGATCGAGCTTTAAAGCAGCTTTCTTCTAGAAGCTTTCTTTCCCGCTTTCTTTCTATTCTTGGAATCATCCTTATCCATTCTTTGAGGATAGAAAGAAGATAAGATGTAATAGTTGGCGTTTCCCGCTTTTTCTGCTTTTTAGGGTTTAGTTGTTATCTTGTTTCTAGATTTAGTAATAAAGCTTGCTTGCTGAGCAAGCCCTAGATTGTGAAAGCAAGGAGATTTTAGGGTTCCCTACTCCTCTGCTTCTCTATAAATAAGAGCCTTTGCTCATTTATTTTCTTTAACCGTGCTTATGAGAACAAAACGCTGAGCCTATTGTGCCTTCTATTTGTTGCTCAAGTATTGTTCATTTGTATTGTGATAAGCAAATTGTTGAGCCTCTTTAGCCAACAAGGAGTTAGTGAGATTGCTGTTTTCTATTGTGTTAAGAATAAGTTTGCAAGCCTCCTTAGCTGCAATTTCTTATTCAAGGCATGTTAGAAGGGAGTTTTGTTTTAGAGATTTGAGTAATAAAATCATGAGCCTCTTTTGCCTTGGTCTAAAATCTCAGATTTCCGTTATCTATGTTATGCTTTCATGATCTTTATTTCAGCTTACAGTGAAGTGTGTAGGTGTATGTTGAGAGAGAGATTGTTAAAGAGAGAAGTATTTTTTGTGAGAAAAATCTACCTTGTTAATTTCCCACAACTTCTCTTGCTCTGCTATTACTTGAGGGTTAGGAGCGTCTTTGATCCTAAGTTAATTCATTAGTTGAACTTCTTATCGAGGAAAATCTCCGGTGCCCGGCGTTTGTGATTTTAAAAAAGCGTTGGTAACAAAGCTGATCCAAAGATAGGCAACTTAGTTTTGGTTTACTTTCTTTCAAACACCATCGGCAAAGGGGCACCTCTAATTTGAAGCGGTTTATCATTATTGTTTTATAGCTGTCAGATTTTCAAATCCGCATTCCGAGAGGTCGCGGGTAAGCGGCGGCTGCTTCGATGGAGACCGTAACCCTAATTCCTTCATTTGGCACCCTGAAAAGGTGGGCGCCTTTCTTCAACTAGGGCGCCCAAACCTAGCAGACTTAGAAAATTTTCATGACTTTTCACTTTTCTTCCTCGATCCTCGTGCATGTTCATCATTTCACTTTCTGCTGGAAGTTTTGAATGCTAAAATTAACGCCTGGCAGTCGGATGACCTCCATTGATGACCTCGGAACTCCAGATATGCTTTTTGAAAATTTTGAATAGACCCGGTGGGAACCAAAACTAATTATTTAAGATTACATTTGCACCACGACTGATCTGATTTATTTGAGCCAATCAAAATCAGTTGGGACACTTAATGGGACCAACTTTCTATTTTTAGAAAATTTTGCCGATTATCAGTTTGAGAAAGAGCCGGAAAAACCAGAAAACTTTACTATTTCGAGAAAATTTCTAAAAATAGCAGTTTTCCTAAAATTTAGGGATGAAAAACTGAGATCCGGGTTTTGTAGGTTAAGCTGCTCTTAGCAGACCCAGATCGTCAGAATTTGAAAAATTTGTATTTTAACCCTCCATGCAAGACACGCACACCCAAATTTTGACCTTTTTCATTGATTTGACAAGACTTTTACTCATTTCTTCAAAATGTCTAAGTGTAACAAAAATTTTAATTTTGGGGGGTACTGTGATTATGTATCGCGATATATGCGTAATGGAACACATGCGTACAAGCATATCCATCTGCTTAAAGTACATATGTATCGATATGTCTATACATTTAGATACGTGTACACAATATATGTATGTGTATACGTACCCACTTGTCCTTTAACATATATCAACTACTTCATTCGAACACAGAGAATCATAGTATAGTAAGACTGACATTTTAACAATTACATCACATAAAGCATAAGGAAGTAAATCAAACTCCTAAGCCTATGGACGACTTATCAAGACTTAACTTATCTGACCTGGTTCCTATGTACCGTTCACAATGTGTGTGCATGCTCAATTGATTAACTTTACCAGTTAAACGACCAATACCCCTCTCCCAAGTGATATTTCCCCTCTGCCTAGAGGACTGGTTCTCATTCCTGCATCCACAGTTATAAACTCACGGCAGTCAATTGCTCACAAAAATAGCAACACATATAGATTTCATAAGATATAAAAACATCACATATTAAACTCATTATGCACGTTTTTCACCATGATTAACATCAAATAAACAACATAAGAATGAGACAATCATTAATGTATGAAACTTATATGGACGACAAGGTGATTCACATCTTTATTTATTCATAAAATTGTCTTTACAAACACATAATCCTTATTCAACTCTAATAGCCTAGTAGCTATACAATCGGGACGTAACAAAATGGCTAAGTTTGGTGTCGTTTACATTCTTTTGAGAAAGGTGCCTTTGTTTTTGAGACACCAGATGTAGTTTTTAACACTTGCAGCTCCCAACAGATATTTCATTAGAGTTGTTCTAGCAACATAGTGGATGTGTTAGCTCAGCTCCAGGATAAACCGAGCACCCAAAAAATAGAGTTCAACAGAGGTTGTTGTAACGTTTCCAAGTAGCTACAAAATAGGAAGTTAGCTAAAAATCTCAAGTTTTGAAGGAGGGCGCCTGGAAAGTCAAAGTTTGACTTTTTGGAATCAGTATGCATTTTCAAGCTGACCCAGAAAGGTGGAACTCAGTTAACTAACTAAAATAATATTAAAATCTTCACTTTCATCTGTCAATTTTTACTTGCAAAAGGGCATATTTCTTCAATATTTTAATATTGGCGCCTATTTTGAGACTCATTGTCAATTTTGCATGTTGAGTTAGTTTGAACTATTAAGAGGTGGCGCCTATTTCTAACTCCAAGTCAGTTTTTGTTAAACAAAGTGAGGTCCAATTAGATAATTTCTTTTAAGATTAGAGTTTCTACTTGCAGTTGGTGCCTAAATCCTCAAAATTCTTTATTAATATGCATTTAGGCGTCCATTTATCTCACAGCAGTTTGAGTGAAAATGAGTTTTCTTTTGTGCAAGCATTTGAAGGGGCCACAATTATTATTTTCCAAATTTCGTTGCAGATACAAGTCCAAAATAATCAGCAAACTTCAGATAAGCATGGCAATTTTTGTAGAAGTAGAACCATAAAACTTCTATCCTTTGTCTTAAATTCTTCTATTCTTGTCTTAGGTTTTCTCTCGCATGTCCAAGAATTTGGTGAGTTTTGACAATTTGGATCATTTGGGTTTGTTGTGCACGACTTTATGCACAAAACCCATGTGCTAGAATTTTTCAAGAAAAATTGCCTCGTAGCTTCACTTTTCAAAGCTCTGGTTTCTTTTCGGAAATTCCTTCGCATGGTAGAGGATAAGTCATTATTTTGAAAAATGGAGGATTTGGGTTGGCTTAGAATCATCTTCTGCACAAAACCCATGTTTCAGTTTTTTCTTGGCAAAAGTTGCTTCCGAAAACCCTAAAACCCCTGCAGTTCTCGACTAAAAAGTCTTTGCATGTCAAGCTAAACGACGTTTTTTCGAAATTATGATAATGTGGGTTTGCTTAGAATCATTTTCTCTACAAAACCCACATCTTAGAATTTTTCGTAAAAATTGCTCCTCGACAGGGTATATTTAGCCTCATTAGGAGTCATTTTAGCTCTCTAGAAAAAGTTGTCAGAACATAGCCGTGTTTATAGTCAACAAGTGAGTTTTTCAGAATGCAGTTCATTCAGGCTGAATTCAAGACCAAATCGGTCTTAATTAATGATTTCATTAGGATGAGCTGATATTGATTTACATCAAGTGCAACCGATGGTTGATTCAGACAATTTGATAGGCGTAGTCACTCAAACGCCAACAGTCTCATACCTCATATAGCTGATAGCTTTTCAAGGCCACTTTAGAGGGTTGATACCATTGGAATTCTATGTGTGCAGCGAGTTTGTGTACATTTCTCACAACTAGAGTGTTCATAGTGAAACTTCGCAGTTTCGTCATGTAACACTCTTCTATTGAGAAAAACGTTGAAAGCGTGAAAAGCGTCAAAAGCATAAAGCTGCAAAGGAAACATAGGTCATCACTCCAGTTACAGAGGCGCCAGAGTTACCAGTCAGTGAAATGCCAGTTTAAGTATGCAAAGATTTCCAAGATTGCTCAAGTTGCTGACAAGCAGTGAATTGACAATTAAGACATGTGATGATCTCCAGATGGTGATGCAGTGACCTCGTGGAGGGGTTAATTGCCCGAGATCAGGGCCAGTGAACTTCCGATCAGGACGTCCCTCCTTTTCAAAATAGACATTAGACACAACAACTAACTCAATGCCTCTTTCCGAGTTAACTCGTTGATCCACATAGCATGGCATGTCTATCTTGGAATCATCTATGTACAGTTGGAGTTTTCATATAGTTTTCATTCTCCATTAACTGATGTTAGTTATCAGTTAACTTGCATATCAATAAGTACTTGCGTGTTGCAGACGTCCATTTGATTTAAGTCTTGTATCAGTTAGCTAATGGTAGCTTTCCAGTTAACTGTATAGTTGCATACATTTAGGTTTAGCAATAAAATCTTGCATGCTTGCAAGACTCATGCTAACTCAAGGTGATTTTAGGGTACCCCACACCTTTGATTTCTATAAATAAGAGCTCTTTGCTCGTTTATAATTAAATTTTGCAAGCAATAGTAATATATGTTGAGCCACCTTGCCTAAATTATTGCTGTTCTGTATCTGTTCACAAGTTTTTACTGTGATAATAAATGGCTATGCCACCTTGCCTGAATGTTATTATTATGGTATTTGTTCATCTTAGTTAACTATAGTTGCTAGTTTGATCGTTTATTGTATGCGTGTCTCTCCAATGCAATTTGTTGTCCTAGTTTGCTATCTTATGTTGTGATTAATAGTTGTTCTTTCAATCTACACCTCGGATAGGGGTTCCTCCTTCTTGGAAATTTGGAAAGAAGAATTATCGTTTAAGTGTTGTTGCTAATAAGCTTGTTGCATATCTACGCCTCAGATAGGGGTTCCTCCTCCTTGGAAATTTAGTAATTAAGCTTATTGTTTGATGTCGTGCTCAATAAACTTCATATCAGCCTATGCCTCGGATAGGGGTCCCTCCTCGTTGGAAATCTTGCTGTAAAGTTTATCGTATAAAACATTCCTTCTCCTAATTCCTCATGCTCTGTTTCTCTTGAGGAGATAGGATAGATTAAAAGCATTAAGTTTAGTTGTATTTAAGATCTGCAAAACCAAAGAAAATCCTTAGCTACAACGTTCTTGGTTTCCTTAACCTTGTGCCTCTTGTAGCTGAGTCAAAAAGATAGGATTTAGAATACTTTACTTTTTAATGCATATCAGCAAAAGAGGGAGCTTCCCCTCCTAATTTGAAGAGCAGTCATTACGCAGTGTGCATAGCTGTCCATACCAACTCGCACTCCAGAGGTGCTAATTGTTACGCCAACATACCTTAAACTGAAAATCAACATCTTTGCAATGCCTTGAACAATCAATTGCCTTAAGAAAATATGGGCCCTCGGTACATGTAACCATGATGTTAATGAGTGGACGATGGCTAATGTCCGTACACCCATCCATGACTATGTTGCATCCTGTCTTAACCCAACACTCCTTCATCTTCTCCATCAACAAATTGATCTTGCAATAGTTCTTATCCAAGATTATGGTCCTCAATTTCGTCTCACCTGCTTGCACATATGATGGTCCTCCCCTTGCCACCATCGATATCATCTCCTTATAATAAAGAGATTGGGCAACATGAAATGGGATGCCATTGGCAAAGAAGAACTTGCCATTGGCATCATCTATGTCATCCTTGAGCGGCACATTAAACAAATCTGCTATGGGGTTTACTTTGAGATTGACTTTGCAATTTCTGTCCCACCCCCCCGCTCGCCCCTTGGTCTCTTGCATAGGCACTGGAAGAAGAACCCGGTGTCCCTCATTATGTGAATCTGGCGGCCTTTCGTTCCACGGATAACCCCTGGCTTGTCCCGTTTCCTAGGATTAAGTGAAGTTCAAGAAATGCGCTAGCGAATTTGATTTTCGAGTCACCTCGAAGTGCGGTCCCAAGTCTCGAATAGTCAATTCGAGCATTCCACCTTGTTCTTCTCGCAAAGACCTTCGAAACGAGATCTTTCGCGACTTTTCACTGTTAATACTTTGCAAATTACGGAAGATGCAGTAGCACTCAAAAAGTGTGCCCCTGCAGGGAAAATCCAAAATTTGGCTAAGTCTGGAAATGTAAGGGCGCTAAAATTTAGCGCCCCTGCATGAAGTGAAAATTCTAAAAAATGCAAGAGCGCTAAATTTTAGCGCCATTACATTTTTTCTCAACACTTAAACTTTTTTCATTCCTCTGGCACGTTTCTTCACAATTTCACGTTTTTCGTCAATCGTGCCACTTTTCGTGCCTAAATTTATTGCACGACTTGAGTTAGGTTTTTAATTTTCATTTGCAAAGTTAAGTGAATGAATTCGCCACTTTTGTTGTTTATGTTTTATTTCTTTTGCATCTCCTCTTGCTGTGCGTTTGCCTTTCATCTGCAAAATCACGTTTTTTTTGGAGATTCGCCATTCCTCTCTTCAACAAGCTTCGCGTTTTGCCCTGGTAAGACTTTCATTTCGGCTTTGTATTATCATTTGTATATGATCTTTGTTCATACGCGTTTTGGTTTCTTCATTCACGTTTTTTATTTTCATTCGTTTTTTGTTCTCTCTTTTCGCGTCCTCCTCCATTCGCGTTTTCCTTCCCTTTATGCAATGGAACCTTCGTTCATGGTTTTGAATACGTCTTTCTCCTCTATGCGTGTTCATTTTGATGCTCATTCCTTCTTTTCTTTTCTATTCTCTAACCCTACGCATTCAATCCTTTGCTACCCAAATGCGTAAGTGTTCTCCATTCCTGCGTTTCTTTCTATTCACTTACCTTAGTCATTCGCGTTTTTGCCCTTGTCTCCCATTCGCGTTTCTTCCTACCTTTCTTCTCTGCGCGCAATATCACTTGAGAATTTCTATCCACACGCCATGCTTGTGTTGAGGTATCTTTGTTAGAAGTTCTTCATTCGTTTTGGCAAACATGGGAAAGATTCGCCATTGTGAAAAAGAATTCCTTTGACTTGAGAATGTAAATGTAATAGAATGGAGATGGTTTCGAATGACAGAAAGAAGTTGACCAAGCATCGACCTCTGCTAAAGCTCAAGCGCCTTCGCCATTCCTCATTGCATTTGCATCTTTAAAAATTACCAAACTTGCTAAAGCGCTGAATTTCCGCGCCATGACATTTTGAAGGTTCACCAAAATTACCTAACACTGTAAGATGTAAGGGCGCTAAAATTTAGCGCCCTTGCATCAAAGTCATCTTTCACAAAAAGCTAAAGCGCTGAATTTTAGCGCCATGACATCAGAAGAATGTCAGAAAATTGCCTAACACTAAAAATGTAAGGGCGCTAAAATTTAGCGCCCTTACACCAAAAGCAATTTCTCAGAATGTAAGGGCGCTGAATTTTAGCGCCCTTACACTTTTTTCTGGCTTTTTCCAGACCTTTCCAAATGCACCCCATTTTTTACCAGTGCATCCTTGAGCTCCTTTTTTCCGCATTCGTGCATCGTTTTGCGTTCCTCGCCATCATCTCTATGCTTTTCCACCCTCGTGCTCGTTTCACGCTTTCCCATGTTTCTAACAAATTGGTGTTTGTTCTGGCTAGACGGATTGCAGTGTACTCTCAGAGATCGTCCAGTTAAGAGTGCTCAGTGTTCCAGTTTCTTTTGATGATTGCAACGAAACCTCCTTCTTCTTCGAAAGCAAAAAGCAAGATGAAGTACAAATATCAAGGCGTCTATCCGCCAACTATGGTACTTTCGAAAGTTGAAGAAATAAAGGATACAGAAGTTGGCCATCAAGATTTGGTTGACTTTGCAAAGTTGACAGAGACGAAGCCTCTTCCTGATTCAATGAGGGCAATAGTACACAGTAATCTCCACTTGGTGGCAATGTTCCCCACAGCTGCGCACAATACTGAGTTTGTTCTTCAAGTTGCGTCTCATTACATCCGAGAAAGCAGAAGTGTGATCGACTCTTCCGGGCATGAGATTTTAAGACTCGACCCCGATTTCTTTGACATCGTCTTCAAGGTTCCTCACATGGACAAATATATTGACATTTCTATATCAAAAGCACAGGAGATTTTTGATGCTGATCCTAATAAAGCCAAACAATTGATAAATACTCAATGGCTTAAAAAGCTTAGATCGTCTGTTTCCAGATGGCCGAAAGGACTCCTGAGAAGTGACTTCAAAGATGACGTCAAGGATATGATCACGTTTCTGAGCAGAGTGAAAGGTTTGCCGGAATCATCCACCTTTCACGATTGGATGTATGAATACATCAGGATCATAAGGAGGCAGAAAGTGCATATTGACTGGGGTAAACAAATCAGTGATGAGATGCACGAACAGTTGATCAATGCTCCTACATTGAAGTTCTACATGACTTCTTACCTGGTGTACGCAGCAGCTGTGATGAGGCAATTCCCAGGTCTATCTACAAAGGGGAATCGGATGATGGTGCCTGTGTACAGATATTTCTATCAGTTGGAGCTAAAGGAAAGCTTTCATCATTTCAGACGGGTTACTGATGCTTTCTTTGCGCCCTTACTCTTCAACTTTGATCCATCCTTGGAAAGAAGAAGAGTGTCTGATGAGGCTTATAAGGTGGTAAGTAAAGTTGGATGTATTTTTCTTCAATTCCCAACGTTTACTTACTTGAGAGTAGGTTGTTACACCGGTTGTCCCTACATGCTACCACATTATCCTTCGGATAAGTAGGTTCTCATGGAAACATGCAGACAGCTGATGTCAGTGCAGAAAGAACGAAGAAGCAACCACAAGCGTGGATTCAAATTGCGATACATGGCGGATATACTATCCGGTGCACAAAATTTCGTCTGTCTATGTTTTGAGATCACAGTCATGACCATCAAACCCTCTGGTACCGAGTTTGATTTTGACCTCGAGATGTCGGAAAAGAAGTTACAAAGGTCACACCAACAGGCGTTTGAAGACATCTGGGCAGATTGTAGAGATGAAGAAGCCATTCGAAAGATGGACTATTGCAGATTGACAGTTCAACAAATCAGAGATCTTGGTATCGTTGACCTACCAGAGGATTTTGAGGATCTAGGTGATATCATGAACGCTGTCTATGATGAACAAGGCGTTGCTAAGAGGCCGTTACCTGCAATACAGTGGTCTAGGAAAGAGGTCACCAGCATGAGAGAAAGGCTGAGACCAATCCTAGCCAATACAAAAGAATGGTTACACAAACATGGTTATGCAATGAAAAGTTTCAGGACAGACTCAGAAGGAGAAGAGTCTGAGGCAGAAGCACGCCAACAGCAAGAACTTCGCGACAAAAACAAGTCAGCGGCCGTTCCCACTTCTTCGCGGAGAGGCCCTAGGATTAAGTTCACTGTTGGTAAGAAAGATACCCAGGCTGTCCAAGAGACAGAAATGACGGAATCTCACCCATCTCGCTCTAAGGGTAAAAAGCCCATCTCAGAGGAGATAGATTCCGATGAAGAAGATACTTCAAGCGACCAATCCGCTGAAGATGAAGATTCAGCAGAAGCAGACTCCGATGCCGAAGAGGTTTCACGGCGGGCAAGTGATGAAGATTAGAAGAAGGATCACGAAGGTGACTTGAAGGTGAACCCGAATCGGAGGCAAGAGGGTGATCAACAGGAACCCGGGCATGATGAAGAAATAACTACTTCTCCTCCCGAGAACGTAGTTGAGGAAATTCACAGAACATCATCGCCCGTGACTTCAAACGTTCCTCATACCCCTTTTGAGTCAAGAATTCCTTCACCTCCTGCTCCCTCGTCACCTATTCCTACCACGAGCATTCCTGCAGCCGAGATATCCCCTATCCCTGCAGCATCAACCCGGCTTGATACTCCATCGATTCTACAAGCATTCATACGGTTGATATCTTTGTCAAAGCCCACCATCGTCCATTTAAACTTTAGTAGCCGTAGCGTGGCAGTATCATAGAGAGCGAATTCAATGCGTTTCATGAATGAGTCAATGCGTGATCAGCTCAATGTGTCAACTCACGGGGCGATGATGACAAACACTTCTCCAATTGTCAGGATACCAATGGTGAGTTCAAATGTGACAATAACTTCAGAGGTGGCAATGGCGACTGACTTGACAGTAAATCCAGAAGTTCACACTTCTTTTCTTCCTCCTTGGCTAATATCTCAAGTGTCGAAGCGTAAAAAGCAAATGATTTCTCCAGAGGACCTCGACCTTGAAGAGATAGTTCTTCCAAAGGCTAAAGGGAAGAAGAAGGCAAAAGTATACTCGAGGTTGAATGTTGATAAATCTGGCCACAAGTATGCTGAAATTGGCATACCACCGAATCAAGAAGGTGATGTCAATATGGAGGACTACACAGTAACAAAGGTCCAGCTTGGCAAGGTTACCAACGAAAGTGCAAAGCCGTCATGGTACTGGATATCTTGGCGGGGAAGAGGTACGGACAAAGTTAGCTGTCGTAACATGTACAAAGCAGTGAGCATTGCATGCTTGTTGTAAAAAGACTTTACCCGGTTCTCGAAACAATGCACAGCCATTGTGATGGTAAAGTATTGAGAACTGGCTATCCAAGAAATTTGAAATTCGCCTCCAAAGGCGGAGTGTTGTATGACTTTGTTGAAAAGATCATTGAACACGGATCTCAGATAATTTTGGCTGCGGATGAGAAAACCACCATGTTGGCCAAGCTCACCACAGAGCTTGATAAAGAAAAGAGCGTACTTTCCCAGGAGCGCAGAGACATGGAAAAATGCTTGTTGTCATGGTCGGAAATGAAACAGGTAAAGCTCGGCAAATTGGTGGAGGTTGGGGTAATTCCCGACAAAGAAAAGTTTGTAGAGGTAAAAGAATCACTGAAACACAGGATCCAAGTGGTTCAATCTCTGATTGAAGACCTTCACCAAGTACACGAAGATGTCGACCGGGCATCGCAACATTCTTGACAAAAGCATCAGAGAGTTGCCTGGTCAACTTCTTGAGGACAATCGTATCTTCCTACCGGCCACAGAAATATCCCTGATCTTCAAGGAAGCCATCATGAATTTGATTGACAGTTCAAACTTCTCAGAAGCTTCGCTGAACATCATTTGTA
>VDFB02237208.1:0-12900 GCA_007258455.2 Sequoia sempervirens
ATTCTCCTTTTACAAGAAAGACTCTTTCACCTTGTTTCTTCTCAATGTTTCTTCTTGTCTTCATGAAACTTCACATTAGGCTTCTTTCCATTTCACTGACCTAGTCTTTTGGTACCCAAACTCTTCTTTCAACTTGTAAAAGACAATACAAACTCTCAAAACTCCCTTGTCCAAATATTTGGGCTTTGATACCATTTTGATGTAGATTAGGGGTAAAAATATACTAACACACAAAATCAACTACTCTTTCAACCCTTAGTCTTATTGATAGGTTTTCCTTCACAAACCCTCATTTCGCTAATAGTCTTTCAAAAGGGAAATTTTGGACATAACTCTTCAACCAGAACTAATCTATAGGAAATAAGACCTTTTTCAAATACCCATTTGTCCATTCTCAAACATATCCAAAATCTAGGTAGGGTTCCTTTATACGAAATGACTGAAAAATTGACTGTCACGCTTCTTGACTAGGCCTAATTAAGCAACTAGGCATGACACAACTAGGTTTAGGGATTCAAAATGTTTCAACACCTATTCCAACACCTTCAAACACATCATAAATTATTTCAAACAACTGATTCTATCAGATAGATTATTCCCCAATTGCATACAAAAAATTTCTCCCACCCACTAAGGCTTCAATTACTATCTACAAGGCCAAATTCACCATACTGTCATTAAATGCTCCTCCACACATGCAGACCTAGCCTCAAACTTTGCAAGGAGATCAAAGACATCAATACAATATTTTCTACAAATTTTCAGGGGTTTCTCATGGTGAAAACTTCAGATATGGCAATTTCATGGTTTATTTCAACCCTAGGTAGGGTTTGGAGCGAGTTTCAGTAAATCAATGATATCTCCTTCAATACTTCATGAAATTTAACCAAACTAGAAGAAAAAAAAACTAGAAAAATCCTTCACATCATACATCCATCATTCATACCATACAAAGCAATGTATGTCCATACAAATGTGACAAAGATCTTAAAAATGTAGGAAAACATAACATTTTCATTATGAAATGCAAAGAACTATCATTCATAACTTTCACATAACAACAAATGAGGCCAATCACTCCAGTCAAATTATAGTTGAAATAGTTATAGAATTTTCCTCAAATTTTTATGAAGATCTAACAATGGAAAGAAAAAATATGCCATTTTTCCCAAAACAAATAACCCTAGGTACAAATTTAGGTGAGTTTCAGTAAATTTTCAATAACTTTCAAAATACTCAATGAAAATGCACCAAACTAAATGAAAATGAAATTTAGTTCATCCCTCTATTAAAAAAACCCAATCTTAGGACTGTACCAATCCTTACCAATCTGTACCATGCAATGGAGTAACAATATTGTAGGCAAATTACATAGAAAAATACATAAAAAATATGTCTAATTGGTTTCTTATTCCTCCAAACTAATATCCAACCCCTTGGGTCATGTTTAAAAGGTTTATTTATGCTATTACAATCATATTTCAACTGTTCAACTGACCATAACTACTTTTGTTAAGACTAATGACACTTTTATTAGATTTGTTGCATTTTGACAACTTTGCAACTTTTACAATTTTGACAAATTTTAGACAACTTTTGCATTATGACTCCAGAAATTCACAAATAGTCTCATATGACCTCTAATGGGCCAAAATTTCCTTATTCACCTTAAACATTACAAAAAAAGATAAAACTTAAACTATGGCATCATTTTTTGATGGGGCTCTTGATGCCCCTGCATCATAGATACCAATTTTATGTAGAGTAGGGGTAAGCAATCTCCTAACACACACAAAAACAACCACTCTTTCAACCCTTAGTCCTCAATTGATGGGTTTTCCTTCACAAACCCTCATTTTGCTAGTAGCCTTGCAAAAGGGTATTTTTAGACATAACTCTTCAACCCAAACTAATATATAGGAAATAATACCTTTTCAGACACCCATTTGGCCATTCTCAAACATTGCCTAAATCTAGGTAGGGTTTCTTTGCACAGAATGCCTCAAAAATTGATTGTCTCACTTCTTAACTAAGCCTAATTAAACAACTAGGCATGACACAACTAGGTTCAGGGCTTCAAAATGTTTCAAAACTTGTTCCAACACCTTCAAACACATCATAAAAGCTCTCAAACAACTAATTCTATCACATAGATCATTCACCAATTGTATACAATAAATTTCTCCCACTCACTAGGGCTTCTATGAATATCAACAAGGCCAAATTCACCATACTATCATTAAATGCTCCTCCACACATGCAAACCTAGGCCTTATAATTTTCAAGGAGATCAAATAGATTAAGATAGTATTTTTTATAAAATTTTAGGGGTTGCTCATGGTGGAAACTCCAAATATGGCAATTTCATGGTTTATTTCAACCCTAGGTAGGGTTTGGAGTGAGTTCTAGTAAATCAATGATATCTCCTTCAATACTTCATTAAATTTAACCAATAAAAAAGAAAAAAAATATATAGAACAATCCTTCACATCATATACCCATCATTCATATTGTACAAAGCAATGTAAGTTAGTACAAACATGGCAAATATCGGCAGAATGTGGGAAAACACAAAATTTTCAGTGTGAAATGCAACGAACTGTCATTCATAAATTTAAATAGAAAAAATGAGGCCAATCGCTCAAGTAATATTATAGATGACATAGTTATAGATTTTTTCTCAACTTTTTATGAAGATCTAACGATGGAAACAAAAACTATGCCATTTTTTTCAAAACAGATAACCCTAGGTACAAATTCAAGTGAGTTTTAGTAAATTTGCAATAACTTTCAAAATACTTAATGAAAAGGAACCAAACCAAATGAAAATAAAATTTAGTTTATACCTCTATCAAAAAAAACTAATCTTTGGATTGCACCAATCCATACCAATCTTACCATGCAATGGAGTTTCAATATTGTAGTTAGATTACACAGAAAAATTCATAAAAATGTGTCTAATTGGTGTCTTATTCCTCCAAAATGGTCTCCAACCCATTGGGTCATGTTTAAAAAGTGTATTTATGCTATTAAAATCATATTTCAACTACCCAACCAACCATAACTTCTTTTTTTAAGACTAATGAAACTTTTACGAGATTTGTTGCATTTTGACAACTTTGCAACTTTTACAATTTTGACAAATTTTTGGCAACTTTTGCATTATGACTCCAAAAATTCACAAATAGTCCCATATGACCCCTAATGGGCCAAAATTACCTTATTCACCTTAAAAGTTATAAAACAAGACAAAAATTAAACCATGACATCATTTTTTGATGGTGCTCCTGATGCCTCTGCATCAAATATCAATGAACCAAAGAATACTGAAGACAAGAAGAATACTGGAAAGATCTAGAATCAAAGAAATGAAGAAAGAATACTTATGGTCAGATAACCAAATGCTCAAAGGTACCCATATTTTAATGGTTTTTTTTACTTTTTCAATAAATTTGGACATAGAGCAATGGGATGTAGAAGAAAAATGAATAAGAATGTTTTATCCTTTACTAGTTGATTCTTTACATGCAAGAAATTTGGTCATAGTGTAAGTGAATGTAGAAGCCAAATGATGAATGCATATAAAAATGGTAGAATGATTTAACCTTTCAATGGTTATTGTCATACATGCTATGGATTTGGACACAAGGCTAATCAATGTAGATATCGAATGAATGGAAAAACCACAAAGATAATCCGGTAAAGAGGAATAAACTAGTCAAAAAGGTGGATGCAGTTGAAACAAAGAAGGAAATAGAAAAGTTTTGGAGAAAGAAGGAAGAGACAAAAGGCAAGGGGGAATATATACCATCCTCTAGTGCAAATGTTTCCTCTGAAAACTAGGATGGAAGCTTTTTCTTAGGGGGACTTTTAATGGATATCCTTTATCCCCCCTAGAAAAGAGGTGTTGAGGCTACAAAATGAAGATATGTGATGTAGATCAACATGATTGACTTATTGGTGAAGATTGTGACAGAAAATATGTCGATGCAAAATTTTTTGGAGCTTCAAAAGCTGACTATGCATACAAATTAAGTGTTGCTAGCTTTATGCGTTGAAGCACTCAATGTAGAATTAGGTCAAATTGAAAGGTTATAAGAAAATTTAATAAGGAAAATTCATTTCACATAAGCAATCAAAGAGGAGAAAAGTTGTGAGAAGAGAATTTGAAGTGCATAAGGTGATTTGAGATATAAAGCATCAAAACCCTAATTCAATGAACAAAGTAAAAATGTATTTTGTGAATCTTGTGTGCCCTAGTTTTCAAAAATATTTATTTAAAATAATTTTGAGTCCATATTGGAATGGCTACACTAAAAGTTATGGAGGTTATGGGGAGACCATAGCCTAAATTCAAGAGATATCTTGTAAAATACATAGAAGATGACCCATTAGGAACTTTCTCACACATTTCATATGGGTTTTTATTGACAGAGGATATTAGGGCATACTTTCATGGAAAAATGGAAGAGAATTCCCCTAGAAAGTTAAGTGATATATGGTCAAATGAATTAACTTGTGAGGATTTCTCCCTTAAGCCAGAATACAAAAACCTAGCCAAAAGGAAACTAGATGTTTGGAAATGGTTCCCCAATTTCTTTTATGATATCAAGTGGATTAGAATGGCTCTAAGAAAAAATCATGATTAATTTGTCTAGACTAATATGCCTCACATGATCACAAAAGAAGTAATAAGAGAGGTCACTAGTCTATTCTCCACCAGACCTATCCCCATGCTAAATTTTGTTAAAAAATAAAAAAGGTGATTGAGAAAATAGGTGTTATATTTAACCAAAGAGCCCTTGCAGTGAATCCTATCAAAAATCCATTCATTACATATGTTGCTATGGTCATTGGATACAAAATTTTCTTCACAAATGTTGATTATGATGTATTTAATTACGCTACATAAGTTTACTTAGTTAATTATTTAATTCCTAGGTTAATTAGTTGTCATCCTTATTTTGTTGAGCTATCTTGTTGCTCAAGATAAGATTAGGGTTATACATCTTTGCTTTTATAAAGCAAATCATATCTTGTAATTATTAAATTCTCGAATAATAATTATTTGCACATCTTCTTGCAAATCTTTGTTTTTCTGTTTTTCTCTTATGTGGAAGGATATCCTGGTTTGCAAATTTGATCTTGGTTTCTAACATGGTATGAGCCTCGATTTGCAACCCCTTCTCAGCTTTTTTGGAGGAATACATTGCAGAACTCGTTCGGGGTCCCTCAAGGGTTTCATTCCTTGAGTATATTTATGCAACATCTTGGATCAGATCAGGGTTTTCCATTGGTTCAAAGCACTGGAAAAAGTCATAAATGACTTTTATTTCATTCATTTCATCACCGTTTTCGGTCTGGCGTGAGGGTTTGTTTGGGAGATTTTTTGCAAGTTCTGGAGGTAGCCAATTTTTCAGAGCAGTTTGAGCAAAAATGAAGGTCACAATCGCATTCACAGCAGCCAAAAACCCTAAGATTGCCTTTTGTTTCATCAATTTTGGTGAAATTTGTTTTTGACACAAAAAGTTTTTGCCTAGGGGGCCGTACGGCCTCCCCAGCACACCGATGCATGAAAATTATTTTTGAAAAGCGATTGCCTTTGAGTCCATGCCGGTACACCAGTCTGAGGTAATCCACGCCACCAAGTGGCTACCCAGCCGCCATCAGCCCTTCTACCTCCACGACTAAGGTCATTGCGACCTGCGGCGACCCACGAGAACTCCCCTCCCACTCCGCCCGATCCATACATAACAAAGATATCAGTGGAAATAACAAAGAAATGTGCCTCCATACATAAGAAAATTTTTGAGTTATTGAAGGATGTTGAAGGGTATTTCATTGAGGATAAGACACTACTTTAGTATGACATGAAATATCCTAGAGCAACAAAAAGCATAAATAAGGAGATGGAATCTATTGAGTCTCAAATTGATGCTACCTCCAATCCATATAACCAGATTGTTGACCTCACCAGCATAACAAGGAGCAAGATTGAAGATCTGCACAATTTTTTTTTCCAACTACAAGCACAAAAGGAACTTATCATCTTGCAATTTGGAGAGGTAAGGGATTTAGTCAATCCAAAATTTCTACTTGCTTCAAAATATTTTCTCAATTATGAAAAAGCAAAGTAGATGAATCTAGTACCTACTACACTAGAAGAAGGAGAACTTTTACTTGAGTTTGAAACACCAAAAAGGTTGCTTGCAGAGGCCAAACATGAATAGGAAGATAGAAGGTAGGCCTAGGAAGATCAGCTAAAGAAGTTACAGGCATTAAGCACCTTTGGTTGACTCATTGTTTATGTTTTTATGCATTTTCAATATCAATTTTCAAACTACTTGTAGATATGCGGACCATATAGAATATTTTTTCAGTACTTTTTTGAGATTTTTCTCTTGTATATGATTCAAGGGGAGTAAATAAAATATTTTCAATTTGTACATATGCTTATATTTCTCAAGGGAGTTCTGGTATGAATTAGAATAGAGTATATAGGAACCATTTTCCCTTGATGTCAAAGGGGGTGAATTTTTGGAGATTTTGGCATGTCTCCATCAATAACAAAGGGGGAGATTGTTATCTAAGTATGAGGATATTGTTGAAGGTTGTCATTGATGATGTTGTCTAGTAACACATGAGCTTGGATGATGCATAACAACATGATACAATTTTTTCATTGATGTTAACTTTGTTGCAGATCATTTTTATCATTTATAACAAGTTTTGGAGTTGCCATGGAAAAAAAATGTGCAAGTGAGTTAGTCTAGAAGATCAATTTCATAGAAATTAGACTAAGTGTCAAATCTACTAGTTCATTGTTATAGTGCATCATTTTTTGGGTCCACACCACTCTATAAATGAAGATATCACTTTGCACTTCTAACATTATTTTTGTGGTTTCTAGAGGAATCTAATTCCAAGATTTTATCATGTTTGGTTAAGTAGTTTGAGAGTCATGAATAACAATGTTAGACTGGAATTTCATAATGATTTTCTATATAGTACAATTGATTGGGAGATTCTGCACTCCTTCATGGATGAATTGTTTTCCTTGTGGTTTTGAGGATAGATTGCCATATTTTAGTTGAGCATGATTTCTAGATGGTATTAAGTTTTCAGGTCCTGTAACACCCCACCATGCAACCCTAAAGGAAACTAATACATCTAACATTTATGACACAATCTTTTTTTGTATAACTAACATGCATCATAATAATCATACATCACATGAAATGAAACTTTACATGTACAACATATACATGGTCCCTTTGGGGTTACATGACTACATTACATTTCGTATCAACATCTTTACATTACATGAAAGATACCAGTGTCCAAGATAATAACTTGATCAAGGACAATACATTGACAACATGAAGATACATTACTCAAGGATTACATTAATACAATGTTGCTTCCCAACATGAACTAGGAAAAGTACAATAACATGGATTAATACATCTAAAACATATGAGTATAAAGTTCCATATTTGGATCCAACATTGGTACATCTCTAGAGTCTCTGCAAGTGGCTTCAACTCTGCACAACTCGATCAATAGTTGGGGACCCAATGGGGTGCATAACACATTCCACCTGACCATGTGGACCCGAGGGCCCACCCACCATTCTAGGAGATGAAAATAAAGACCCCCAATAATAAATATCAAATGAAACAAGGATTACAAGACCTCACAACAAGAACCACAATAACACAAGATAACATCCAACACAAAAACACAACAAGAGCATCAACAAACACATGGAAACATTTGCTTCTAGAGGCTCAAGAACAAAAATAGGGGAACAAAATCCTACAAGGTTGTTAAAGGGTGGAGTGTCATTGCATAGGTAGCCATGGGTTATCCTGGCATAACCTCCCTAGGCTGTCGGCCCCCATCCTAGGTTATTCTGGTAACCTCTACCAGCCGTCGGTCCCCCATGTTCACTATGCAGGATCAACATACCTTGCAAGATTAATATGCAAAGGCAAGGTAGTTGATCTTGCCATTCTAGGCCTTTCCACTCATCCCAAGCCTAAACAAGCACTTGGGCCCCTGAGTGAGGCAACATTATCTGAATTAATGTGTGGAAACTACTCAAACCCCCTAATTAATTAATTATCACTTGATAAAACTCACAATGGGTTATCCTGGACCAGCCACTTTAGGCATCGACCCCCACTGAGAGCCACTCTCTCAACTAACAACAAAATACCATAAACACAAATAGGGTAAAACAATAAGCATGAGATACCAAATCCAAACAAAATAACTTCACCAAGTGAGGCATGCACCATCTCACACTAGAACTTCCGAGTAACGAAAACCACATTCAAGTGCAAGGCTCAAACCCACTTAAGCACAATAAAAGTGTAAAGTTCAACCATCATCAAATAACAAAGTCATGAAACAATACAGGGCTCAAATAAATACTTCAGGTTTGATATGGGTTACCCAAGGCAAAACTTCCTAGGTCACCAACCCCCATACAAAATCTTGCAAGTAAAAATCATACTCCCCTCAATCCTTTGGAAGACTAAATCACTAACATAGTAGCTTCCCATGGCAAAATCAACGAGATTATTGGCCTCCTACAATTATTTTAATAACTAAGCCTTTATTTCCATGACTCAAAGATTGGACATCTAACCTAAATACCTATCTCAATCATCATGAAGGTGCATTTAACTTGTCAACCTAGGGATGTGAACTTGAAATGGGTCAGCATAGTATGTGCACTAGGAACTCAAAGTAACCATTGCATTCTACAACTAAGAAACATAATACTGAAAGTAAATTGTTTGAAAGGGAAAGAGACAAATGTTGAATATCAATCAACGACTATACTAAGCTAAAATGCATAACAAGAATAAAAATTTGAGCAACGAACATGACACTACTTTGTCTTCTTTGGCTGCAAGAATAGTCAATGCTAGATTTCTAACTAAGCACTAAACAACAAGTAATACTAAACTAATGCTAAAATAATAAGAGAGATTACTCACCAAGTGAACCCCCTTGTATAAGTATCCTCTAAACTAATAAGGAGTCAAGTGCTTGAAATTAGAACTTTATTTTATTCATTGTAACTCATGCATACAAGAGAGTAATGTATTTGTATCACTGAAACTAGAGAATGAGAGTACAATATTAAATTTTGCAACTCTGAAGAAGGAGCATTAAATCATTATTTATACTACAACTAAACAAGGTAGTCAACTCCACGACTGGGAGGATGCCATTTAGGGAAAACAGGGGAAATTGGAGTGATGGAGGTTATGCATGCATGGAATCTAGTCAGACATGCAAGTCTAGATGTAGATCCAGCACAACAATAACACCCATGCATGCTCAATCATGAAGGTCCACTACAAGGTGGTTACGTTCAGTTGCATGAAGAATCTTTTGCCATCAGTTTCCTTTGACTTGGAGAGATTCCTCAATTGGACGTTATTGTGCATGCCTAGCTAGTGGTGTCTTCCTCAACTTGGCATATTAAATCTACATGGAAAGGTGAGTACACATAATAACTACACATCTATAATCACTCTAAGAATAATTCATTAATCACATACAAAATCAATATAGTTAACCCACATAATATGCCAAATCTCATTAAATCTTGCAAAGATAGGATAATGTCAAATGCCAATGGTTTGAGGGAAACATTATGCAAATACCAACATTTAATCATCAAAATTCATGACATCAATCAACAAATAGACTATAGATTCTACCCAAAACTAGACCAAAAACTAGGCTCATCACTCCCCCCAACCTAACATTTTGTTGGTCCTCCAGCAGGGGAAGAGTTGTTCTTTTGGTTGGTCAAGGCTCTAAAATTTTCAATTGAGAGTTGTCCAACATCAGTGGCTACACTACTTTGAATTGAATCCCAATGAAGTCACTCCCAATCGTAGTACAAGACATCTCTACCTCTGCAACAATAGCGTCGGTGGTAAAATTTGAAGTTTGGAACGAGCCACATGAGCATGGGTGGCTAGAAAGTTAGGGGAAGCCAAAGTCACCCCTATGTTCTCCCAACCTCAATATACCTATTAATTCTTTTTAGTGCTACATCATAATTGTGGATGGAATGAGGCTTAGCTTGTTTCATCTCATCAATCAAACTATTCCATCTTTGTGACAAACATCTCCTCATAGTTTCCTCCTTTGTTGTTGTCTTTACCTCATACTCGCTATAAACTACCTCAATCCAAGGCATAATCCTATTGCCATAACTTGGTCTGAGCAACATTCTATGCCATTCTCTATAAATATCCCTTGGGTTGCTTGATTTAGCTCTAATAGGCAGAGGGATATCAGACTCCAATTGCTTATAAGCACCATGTTGTTGTCCCCAACTAATCTCATTTTGCACCCAAAACATGAATGCTCTCAATTGAACATCCCCAACATATAACAACAGATTCCAATCATGGTCTTTTGTGATAACGCAATTATGCAAATAAAATTCACATAGAAAATTATTCATTTTGAATCCCTATAAGCATTGAAAAATTCCATACGGTCATCAGAGGACTTGAGACAGTTGTGAAATCTTAAAGAGAGATACTTCTCTTTCCAAGAGCATAACAGACCCTTGGAGGGTCCATTTGAGAATGTTGGTGCCCAAAGCTACCATATCATCCACCCTCTACTTCCAAGGTAGCAATTTGCATTTTTTATCCTCAATCTCTTCATCCTTCTTTTGATTTCCTCCTTCAATTTCCATTTTTCCTTTTTCCATTCTTCCTCGGACCTTCTTTGTATTTCTTTCCATAAATTCAAAATTGTTATATGTACTATAAAACTAGGAGGATTATGAATTCCTACCAGTCTTTTTGTTGATGGCAACTCCTCATAAGGCACTATCTGCATGGACTCAGGCTATCTAGTTATCTCTAGCTGCAAGGGTGTTGTTTCTTCTTCCTTTTGTTGTAGGGACTCTTGTTCTTGTTGTGGTTGTAGGAACTCCTTCTCTAGTTCTAGTTATTGTTGCAGGACCTCTTGCTCATGCTGTAGGAAGTCCTGATTTTCCTCCAATTCTTTTGCAATGTTAGCAAGATCGGCTAGTGTTATATTTGTTGCTCTCCTAAATATGTCTTCTTCTTCTTCAACATTCTCCTACTCCATTGGAGCTTCAAGGTCCTCATGTGAGGTCTCACTAGGTTTAGGGCTTTCCTGTGGAGGCGTACCAATCACAAGCTTAACTGGTCTTGATTTCCTCGGAGGTCTCTCACGTTTTCCTTTGGCTACAAGATGAATAGTATCATCCTTCCTCTTATTAGAACTTGGAACTTTTCTTTCTATAGGCTGTGTCTTAACCTTCCCTTTTCTTGTTTCTACCTCTCTCTGTTGTGCCCTAGTTTTCATCGGGGTTTCAAGTGGGATGTCATCATCAGAATCTGAGGAAGAGCTTTCTTTTTCTGAGTGCTTTATTTCAGAAGAACTAATTTCTATAGTTTCTTCTACTATAGGAGGATTCATGCTAGAGCTAGCATCAGAGGTTGAAGCACTAGGAATGGCTTCAATCATGCTTACTCTCCTGCTAGACCTACGAGATTGAGGCAAAGAACTAGGTTGCAAGTGCTTAGGTCTAATTTGATCAACATTTATAAACTCTTCCCAAGTCATCCCAAATACATCATGTAGAGACTTTTCAACTAACAATTTAATCAAGCAATGGTGGGAAACAAAATTAGCCTTACCTTTTTGGGTCTCGAACACCGTAATTGAGAGAAAATTGTACAACACGTTGGGCACATTCATCCTCCTTTCACACCTCAAGTGATTCAAAAGCTTGAAGTGGACAGAATGCAAGTTTGACTGGCGACCCTCAAGTGATGTATTTGATAACATACATAGCTATCTACTTCCAAGGCTTAGGAAAAGACATTCTCTTTGCACCTTATTTGTCTATGCTCAATGGGGGGTTGTTTGGCTCAGTAAACTCGGCCCTAGCTGATCTAGCATCTCTAGAAGTAGGGTAGTTTTCACCATCAGCTGGTAACCTTGTGACCTTCGCAATTCTTTCCTTTGTTGCCACAACTTTGAACCCTTTTACTATGGCTTTTCCTTCTGAAAATGTCTGGGAAAATTCAAGGGTAATGCTTTCATCAAAGCCATCCAAATTTAAGAAGTAATCTAACCATCTACAGTTTCTAAATTTTGCTAGGCACTATGCATCCTGCAATAAAATATCATGCATCATGGGTTCATTTCGAATTAACCCACCTCCCATTGTCTGCAATCAAACAAATGCTCTGCAACTTCTTTCTTGCAATTCCTGTATGAAAATCAAATGCACTTTACTGTAGTTTCTACTAAATTCCAATACCAACCTACTAAATTTCTAATGCCAGTGTTGACTAAATTTCCTTTTTTTTTGTTTTTCCTTCTTGCTTGCAACTCAAGATTACAATAGGGAAATAATGGCAAGAAAAGGAGTGATAAAGGGAAATTATGACAGGAAGAAATTGTGGCTGCAGCTATTTTCACTTCACACATGCAAGTCGTCCTCTCACTCAGATTTCAAATTAGCTCATTTTAAAATTTCTGACACAACTTAATATGATTTGACACATGGGCAATAAATTCACAAAATATTTGCATCTTTTTCTTTCCCCTCCTCCCAACCTAAACTTGGACATGTGTCTGCACATGTGAGATGGGAGTGGTGATTGACAGGTAATAATGACATTACTATGAATATCTATACTAACATACAATGATTAAATAAACACACTTAAAAGATGATTAAAGATAGAAATTAATGCTCACATGTCTAAATGTGTGGAATATTTGTTGCAAAGATCATGAATAAAGTAACGCTCACCCTTTTTGGAGAATAAATTGAGCAATAAATGAAGTGAAATGAGGTGAGGTGGAATG
>VDFB02237211.1:0-29320 GCA_007258455.2 Sequoia sempervirens
ACCTCTTACCATAACCGGGGCAAGAGGTAAGGGAAAGACTGAAGCCCGAACCCCCCAAAAATTGGCACAGTCAATTTTGAAGGGATCAAGGGGAAGAAAAAAAGAAGGAAAGGAGGTAGAGGGTAAGGGTTAAGACTGATGGGAAAAACTTGAAATTTCTAAGAAAGAGATGGAAAGAAGGGGAAAGAAGAAGGAAATTAGGGGTGATGAAGGAAGAATGCTAGGAAGGAGGGAAGAAACAACCCAAAAACCTGAAGCACCTAGACTTAGCTAAATTTATGACTTTTCAAGGGATATTTTTGCAAGGTGACCCATGTGAGATCTCTCAAATCATTTTTCAATGATGGGTCATTAAGATGGCATTCAATGGAAACATTTTTGGTGACTTTGCAGGATGATTGCTTGCTAATCACGTAATCCAAGGGCCTTATCAATCCATTGGGCACAAGAGTCATGGGAAAATATCTTAGCAATTGGGCTCATCTCGGGGAAAAATAGAACATGTGCAAACTGCACTTGGAGGAAAGTAGGAAACTAGAAGCATGCATTCCATTAAGGAGAATGCAGGGTGTGCAAAATCACTTCTTGGAAAGCAGAAACCTAACCTAGCATGTACAAAAGATTGTAATACCTCAAAAACGAAGTTTGAGGTGAATCCTATTAACTGGGATTGGTATTTCTTCTCCAACCATTTTAGACAACTGGAAAGCATTATGTTTGCACTTAGAGATGATGTAAGGTCCACTCTACATGAAATCAAACTGTGTGTTCCTTCCAGGCCTGCTCTTAAGTTCATCCCATTTGAGGACTACATCCCCTTCCTTGAAGAGCCTAGGGGTTTCCTTTTTGTCAAAAGATTTCTTTACTTGATTTTGATGCTCTTCCATTGTCTTCATTGCTTTATCTCTGATTTCTTCCAACTCCATCAGATGGGCATACCTAACCATCATTGAGTCCTCCCCCCTAGCATTTCCAACCAAAATTAGCCAACTCAAGAGCCAATATCTCAACTGATAAGGGTAACCTTGCTTCTTTTCCATACACTAACATGTATGGGGAGTTGCCAATAGATCTCTTGGGGGTGATTCTATTGACCCACAGGGAAAACTTTAGCTTGGTATGCCAAGTCCTCTAATTATCTTTCATGTTCCTCTTGAAAATCCTTATTAGGCTCTTGTTTGTTGACTTAGCCAAATCATTCCCTTGAGGGTAATAGTTTGATGAGGTACTTAGATAGATACCATTCTTGACAACCCATTCACTTAATTTTGTGCCCACAAAAGCCAAAGCATTATCAGAAATAATAGAATCAGGCACTTTGAACCTTGTCACCAACTCTTCATAAAATCTTAGGACAACAGTCTCATTAGCCTCCTTCAATGCTACAACTTCAGTCCACCTAGTGAAATAGTCGATGGCAATGAGGACCCATTTATGACTTGCACTAGAAGGTGGATTGATGGCTCCAATAAAATCAATACCCCATTTCATGAAGGGTTGTTCAACTTGGATAGGTTGTAAAGAAAGATTTGTTAATCTTTCCTTTCCTGAGAAAAGGGCACATTTCTTACACTTCCTTACACATTTATGTGTGTCCTTGAATAAAATAGGTCAATAGTATCCTACACTCATTATTTTTAGAGCTATTGTTTTGGGTGCAAAATTTCCACCAATTGATGCATCATGGAACTCTTCAAGCACTTTGTTATCTTGATCAATATCAATACATCTGAGCAACACACCATTAACATCCTTCTTGAACAATATGTCATTTAGGAGGACATATGGGATGGATTGTAGCCTATAATACCTTCTCTTAGCCATGTTTATCCCTTGTGGGCACTCACCTATTTGGAGAAAATGGACCATATCATGTATCCATCTCTGGGGAGAAATTTGTGCAAGTGCTTAGGGTTTCTCTTGGATGGCTAGGATGACCTCTGCAACCTCCTCATCATTTCCCATGTCACTAGCTAGCTATTCACACAAATCTTTACCTCTTACCAACTTTGTGGCCTCGATTTCCACATCATACTCCATAATCTTGGTAATCCAACCATGCTTTTCTCATTCAAATCCTTATTCAAAAGAAACTCTTTAACACTAGGATGAGAAACCATTAGGTGAACTTTGTTGTTTGAAATCAAATGCCTAAATTTCTTTAGACTTTTAATAATAGCAAGGACATGTTTTTCCACAAAAGTATACCTTTGCTCATAACCTTATCAGCCTTGACTGAAGAAAGCTATTGGGTGCTCCAATTTTTCCTCATTTTTTTGCACTATCATAGCTGAGATTGTATCCATGTTCCCATAAGCATAAAGAATGAAATCCTTAGAAAAGTTAGGGTTTACCAATGTAGGTGTTGTTGCTATGGCTTCTTTGATACCCTCAAATCTTTCTTTTCCTTCCTTTGACCAGATGAAACTCACATTTTTCTTCAACATAGTTGTTAGTGGTTTTAACAAATCAGTAATATTAGGTATAAACCTCCTAACAAAATTTATCCTTCCAAGGAAACTTTACAAACCCTTTTTATGGCTAGGTAGAAGCAAAGCTAAAATAGCACTTGCCCTTTCTGGATCAATGGTCACTCCATGTTTTGACACCGCATGACCTAGTAACCTACCTTCATGCACTACAAAAATGCACTTTTGGGGATTAAGTGATATCCCAAACTCTCTACACCTATCAAAAATCTACCTTAGGTGAGTGAAATTTTCCTTTGCATCCATGGAGAAAACAATATCATCCAAATATACAAGAATGATCTTATACACGAGGCCCTGGAAATCCATATCCATTTCCCTTTGAAAGGTTGCCCCAACATTGGAAATCCCAAATGGTATTTTCTTGTATGCCATTGTTCCCCACTTGGTGGTGAAAGTTATCTTATAATGGTCCTCTTCCTTGACTAACACCTAGTTGTACCCAAAATAACCATCCAACAAAGAGAACCTTTCAGAACTTGTAACAACTTGCAAAATCTACTCCATAGATGGCAGTGGATAATGGTCTTTGATTGAGGCCTTATTCAGGTCTCTAAAGTCTACACACAGCCTAATATTTAGGTCTCTAAAGTCTACACATAGCCTAATCACACTAATCACCTCTTCTTTTAGTGCCCTTTCTCTATGATGTGGGGCTTATGGTGGAACATTTGGAACTAATCTAGTATCCACGCTACCTCCTTGTTTGAGTTTTTGGCTAATATGAGTTGACCCCAAGCTTTTATTTCCTTATTGCTACTTGGGATATTGGTCCTTTTATCCTCTAGTAGATTTGGTTGGAATGAAATCGTCGTATCTTCTAAGGGTGTCAATGCATAGTCATGCATATTTGGCATAAGATTAGGAGTACGCTCAAGGAGACTATTGAGGCTAAGTTCAACATTGATGATCCTCTTTCTTCTTTAGATGTGTGAATGCAAAACTCTTGGAGTTTTCCCCTTTCAATGCCTCATAGGTTCGACTTGGCCATAGACTGTTGCCTTTGGGGAAGGTTAATAGGTTTGGCAAGTGGTCTCCTCCTAGTGGTTTTTTAAAAATTAATTTTGATGGATGTGTTAAGGTAATCCAGGTGTTGCAAGAATTAGTAGATTTGGTCAAGATAGTAAAGGACCGGTGTAGTTTTTTTCTCTACTTATATGGAATTGCATTCAAATAATTAGATGGAAACTTGGGCCATTCTTTAGGATTTGGAGAGATCCTATGAACTAGACTAGAGGAAGGTAATAAATGAAATGGATTCTATGATCTTGGGTTCTTTGTTGAATAAAATAAATCTCCAAGAATCTTCTTGGAGATTGACTCTAGTGACTAAACAAACTCTAAGTCTAGCCACAAACTTTGAGACAATATACTTTGCTCACATTCCCAGGGAATAGAATAAGGTGGGAAAGTTTCTAGTTAAATGGGCCTTTGACATGATGTATAATAGGAATAATCAAATGGAATAAATTTGGGTTGTTGGTTAGAGGAAATTGTAATCTTGATAGGAGTTTAAATTTTACCAAATGTAGCCGATAAGGGCGTGGTTCAGTGGTGATGCAGAGGTAGGGGTTCCAAAACTTTCAAACAATCACAACTTTACTAAACTTAAACAATTCTTTCTTATTCATCCACTTTTAACTCATCATACTCCTTGCAAAACACTTGATCTCCAAACTACTAAACACCCAAGACTACAAATAGGGTAAAAAACTCTTACCAAACCTTCAAAACCTTTTGAACAACATAAAATTAATAGGTTCAAGCCAAATAAAGTCTTCAACAATTTTTTTCTTTCATTTTCCAAACATTCACTCACAATAAGCTTATTGGCTAGTAGCATTCCCCAAGGACAAAAGTGGGCATAATTTTCAAAATTTAGTGAATCTCCCAAAATAGAGCACAGATTCAAGGACCCATTTGGGCCTCTTTTAACATACCAAAATTTCAATTAGGGTTGTTTCGTAACAACACCCTCCAAAATAGAATGTCCTATAACAACTAAGCCCAATTAGGCCACATTAACAAAGAAACTCTAAGAAATTATTCACTCAAACCCTCAAACTCTATTCAAGAACTCTTAATAGGTGAAAAAATGCCAAAATCAACAAATTTCATTAGTAGTAACACTCATCTATGTATCCAAACTCTAAACCCTTGTTCATGTCAATTCCATGCTTGTATCAAGGAGGGTTTAATGGAAGTCAATATTCCCAAGCCTATTTTACCTTTCCAATGCCTCCAACATGTTCAAATATGTCTTCCTATGTTGTACAAACCTTCACCTAGCCTTTTCCCACACATTTTATGCAAATTCCCTCTCTAAACCATCATTTTCCAAGCCAAAACTCATAGATTTGTGGCTAGGGCAGCGTTGAAACTTCTCAGGTAAACACCTTCCTTGACCCCAAATACTTCTTTAACATTGAAAGCTACCTAAGGACCTCCATTTCAACAAGTATCAGACATACCCACAAGAGAAAATTGCAACAAATGCAATTTTTTGTGTTTCAAAACCCCAAAACAAGGTTACAGACCCATTAATAGCAAAATCACCATAAAAATATCAAATCCTTATAAAATTCAATCAAACCAAGTGCAAAAGGATGACACTTTGACATGCCTTTACCAATTTCAACGAACTTTAGATCATAAACCACTTGTACGGGGCCGTACAGTGGTCTGAAACATAGAATTATCAATAAAAACACATAATTTCACATATAAAACAAGGGTTTCATAATTGATTTCCTTCATTTACAACCCTCCAACCTCTTCCTCAAGGTTTTCCATCATTTTAAAATGTTTTTCACCCCAAACAAAATGACTACAACTGACTCTTTAACTAACTAACCCTTCAACTTCCTTACCCTTGCAATTTTGCATCTTTTGCAACTTTTATGACAACATTTTGAAAACTTTTACATCACTTTGCAATATTAACCCTATGGACTCTAAATTACTCAAATTGCATCAAAATGGTCTATTAGACCTTATTATAATGTAGAAACATCAAAATGGTCTATTAGACCTTATTATAATGTAGAAACATCAAAATTGAATAAAAAATCAAGAGTTGCCTCATGGAGGCATGAAATCCATAGAGTGCTCCTTCACCAAACTCCCAGCCAAAAGAAAATCCAAGCCCTCCTCATGGATTGAGGGCAGTAATAGGTCTTCATCCTCTATATGCTCCTCCTTGATGTCCTCTATGCTCTGCCTCTTGTCCTCTTTGAAATAGCTCCAATTGGTCTTCATTTTGACTTTTGGTTTCAACTTGTCAAAGCAAACTAGCCTTCTAATTGTCTTGTCACATGGAATCTAATCCTTCATGCTTTGATGTATCCCAATCTCTACCTCAACACCTTGTCCTCCTTTCATTTTGAACTTTGGTTTGTTCCTCCTCAAAATTTCTATCCCAACAAGGAAGTGATAGTTGTTTTCCTTAGCATTTTTCCTTTGCAATGTAGCAATGATTTATTCATCTTTGGTCTTCATGTCTTTTCTTAGGTTCTCTGCTCTAATTACCTCTATTTGATCAAATCTATAAACCTTTGAAATGGCAGAGTATAACTACCCACTATCCTCTCTTGAAACCAATGGACAAAGCATTGTCCCAATCACAATACCATCATGCATCTTCACCACATCTTGAGTCTTCATAAGGAATTCATCCTTCCACTTTGACATCATAGCATCCTCTTGTTTAGGAATGGTTGTAATGTGCATATCTTTTTCTTCATCTTCCTTTGCTTGTTCATTACCTTTTTCCATCAAAGGTTCTTTTGTCTTCACATATGGTTCTAGTGCTTTCATTTGTCTTCTCTTTTGCATTAGCCTTTGAATAGGTCATACAACCTTCTTCTTCATTGTCAAGTGCCAGTTGAGTGCTCTTTTCAACAATTGCTCCATCTCATCTTCCATCCTTCTTCTCATCTCTTCCACAGCTTTCCTTATTTCTCTTATCTCTTTCTCAACCTCTATTTTCCTCTTTCCTCTTCCTCTCTTTTTCTTCTTGTTTTTTTATTTTGTGAACCCTCAGCCTAGAGGTACCTTCTAAACAAATCCATATTCTCTTCAAGCAAGTCCCTTTAACCTTTCTTCCTCTTGTCTTTGTCTCACCTAGGTCTCTTCTCTTTTCCTCAACCTAGTCTTTTGGCAACCAGGTTCTCTCTTCAACCTACACAAACACAAACACACAAACACCAAACTCTCTTGCCTAGACCTTATGAGCTCTAATACCAATTGATGCAGAGGCAAGGGTTCCAAAACTTTCAAAGAATCACAAGTTGACTAAACTCAAATAATACTTTCTTATTCATCCACTTTTAACTCATCATACTCTTCATACTCTTCACAAAGCACTTGATCTCAAAACTACTAAACACCCAAGACTACAAATAGGGCACAAAAATCTTACCAAACCTTCAAAACCTTTTGAAAAACATCAAATTAATAGGTTCAAGCCAAATAAAGCCTTCAAAAATTTTGTTCTTTCATTTTCCAAACATTCACTCACAATAAGCTTATTGGCTAGTAGCATTCCCCAAGGACAAAAGTAGCATAATTTTCAAAAATTAGTAGATCTCCCGAAATAGAGAAAATATTTAAAAATTATTTGGGCCTCTTTTAACATACAAAATTTCATATGAGTTATTTATAACTATACCTCAAATAGACTATACTACAACTAGAACCAATTAGGCCATTAACAAAAGCAACAAAGAAATTCTTCCTCCTTGTAAACTCTACTTCAAGCACTGTAACATGTGACAAAATTCCAAAATCAACAAATTTATCAATAGAAACACTCGTATGTGTCAAACTCCAAACCCATGTTCATGCAATTCCATGCTTGTATCAAGGAGGTTTATGGAAGTAAATATTCCCAAGCCTATTTTACCTTGCCAATGCCTCCAACATGTTCAAATATGTCTTCCCCATATTTAACAAACCTTTACTTGACCTTTTTCCACATTTGTAAATTCTCTCTAAACCATCATTTTCCAATCCAAAGCTCACGGTGTGACTAGGCAATGAATACAAGCATGGAATTGGAATGCTTAACTTTACAATGCTTTTACAATGATTATTACAAGTTAATTAAATCAAAATTAACTTATGGAAATAACAAAATGAAAGTAATAACAAGGTGATTATAACAGAAAGGAAGGAAATGAGAGAAAGAAAGAGAGAGAAGAAGAGAAGTGCAAACAACGATTGATAACGGAGTTCGTCACGAAAGTGACTACGTCTCCGGGTCCACTCCAATAGAGAGACCGATCCGATTAACCCCAAAAATCAGTTACAAAGCACCACAATCATTCTCCAAGCACTTCGGCAGCATAACAGCGCTCTGACATGCAAGAATGATTTGAAAACTCTTCAACAAGACCCCTCTTCCGTCACCTCAGCATCAGGGCTTCATCACCTGAAAAAAAACTTGGATTCTACTCTCACCTCACACCCCTTTTTATACAAAGAATTTGCTCAAATTGGTCTTTAACCAATTGATTTACAAAATATTTCCCAAATCCACCTTATCTCTCCAAAATACATAAGAATCTGCAAAAATCTCCCTTTTACATAATAAATCTTTGATAATCTCAAAGAAAATAAATTTAAGCCCTTTGATAATGTTTTCCCATCGGCTTTTGATTTTTGGAAGAATTTGTTTTAAAGATTATAGGGAGTTTGTTTTAAAATAGAAGGCATTCGGTTGTCTCCTATCAAACAAACAAAACCGACCCCTTTTCATATTCCAAATCCTTCGGTAGTGGAACGGTGGATATGTATTTTATTACCCGAGTGGTCCCGGGTTCGATGCCCATCCACTCGTTTTTTTTTTAAAACTGAATCCAAACAAACAACTCAACAAAATCAACACTCACCCAAGTGTATTTAGAAAGGCTCGTGTGGTCCAGCGGTGATAAGTCATTTTGGGCAACGGGGTAGTCGCGGGTTCAAACCGCCCGGTGGTTTCTTTTAACAAACAAATCTTTAAAAACTATCAACAAAAACAAACAGAGTCATACAACATATTGACCGCCACACTTGGTGCAACGGCTAACGCCCCCACCGTTTCAGCAGAGATCACGGGGTCGAGCCCGTGGCAACCCATTTTTGGTCTGTTGTTCAACTGCTCACCGTCGAATGACCAGGGACACGTGTCATAATTCTATTCGCCCCGAGCGCTGACAAGACTGCCTGCGTGTCGCTGACGAAGCCGCCAACTATGATTACCATATGATGACTTGGTGCCACGTGTCAAACTCCTATTCGATGAAGCCGCTGACTCAGCCGTCCACGTGTCATACTCCAACTCGCCGAACATGCTGACTAGACTGCCACGTGGGATGCTGACTGTGACGTACAGATGGACACGTGTCAGATTATAATTCGTCCGTACAGTGCCGACGAGGACTGCCATGTGTCAAATTCTGGTTCGACCACTTCATCATCCGTACAGTACGGAATGATGACGTCAGCAATTGTACCCTCATAGTCAACCGAACTTTGACTGCCGATATCTTGCGCCTACGATGTCGGATTTCGACGAAACGAGTTGCGTTGGAAAGCTTGCGACAAGCTCTTCTTGATGATGCTGACTTCGACAACTTTTGACAACATCAGTTTTTTCGCTTCTTGGACGCCCTCTGATTCCAGTTTGACCCAAGGTTTGACTGGCCATAACTTGCACAAAGCGGACTCCTTTTGCTCAGATTCCCGAGTTGCGTTGGAATCGAGGCCAGCTGACTCTTCGATGGTGCAGTTAAGGAGAAAATAGAGACACTTCATTTCGAAAAATGTCCACCGGATCCATAAACTCTATTCATGCACTCTTAATAGGTGACAAAATGTCAAAATCAACAAATTTTATCAATAGAAACACTCATCTATGTATCCAAACTCTAAACCCTTGTTCATGCCAATTCCATGCTTATATCAAGGAGGGTTTAATGGAAGTCAATATTCCCAAGCCTATTTTACCTTGCCAGTGCCTCCAACATGTTCAAATATGTCTGCCTATGTTGTACAAACCTTCACCCAACCTTTTCACACACATTTTATGCAAATTCCCTCTCTAAACCATCATTTTCCAAGCCAAAACTCACAGAACTGTGACTAGGTCAGCATTGAAACTTCTCCTAAACACCTTCCCTGACCCCAAATCCTTCTTTAACATTGAAAGCTACCTAGGGACCTCCATTTCAACAATTTTTAGATAGACCCACAGAAGGAAATGGCAACAATTGTATTTTTTTGTGTTTCAAAACCCCAAAATAGGGTTATAAACCCGTTTGCAACAAAATCACCATAAAAATCTCAAATCCTTATAAAATTCAACCAAACCAAGTGCAAAATGATGATACTTCATGCCTTTACCAATTTCAATGACCTTTAGATCATAAACCACTTGTACAAGGAAATACAAAAATTACCAGTAAAAACACAGAATTTCACATATAAAACAAGGGTTTCATTATTGATTTCTTTCATTTACAACCCTCCAATCTCTTTATTGAGGTTTGCAATCATTTTTAAGAAAATCCCACCCCAAACAAAACGACTACAACTGACTCTTTGACTAACTAATCCTTCAACTTCCTTACCCTTGCAATTTTGTATCTTTTGCAACTTTTATGACAACTTTTACATCACTTTGCAATATTAACCCTATGGACTCTAAATGACTCAAATTACATCAAAATGGTCTATTAGACCTTATTACAATGTAGAAACATCAAAATTGAATCAAAAATCAAGAATTACCTCATGGAGGCATGAAATCCATAAGGTGCTTTTGCACCAAGTGGTCAAGTTGCTTGGTTGTAGTAGCAACCACCAGGGTTCAAACCCTCGATGGGCCAATGTGCTCGCAAACCTTGTTCCTTCGTTGGGCCATTGTGCTCATGGGTTTGGTAGTTTCTTGTACCCAGTTCACAGCTCCAATCAAAAGTGTTTGCCCCTAATAATATGGGTGCTTGCACCTTTAAAAAAAATATACCAAATGTAATATTGGGTTGTATTGCAAGAACCCCCAATGGGTTTTCCTCATGTTGTCTATATTGATGGCTATAACTATCTAGAAGTCCTTTTTGTGTATATGTGATTAAATTTCTCTGAATAATTTTTTTATTATTCCCCCTCAAAAGAAATAGGAAGATATATGTAATTAGCTCTGGGATTGATGATAGATGAATGGTGTTTGATTTTGTTCCAAAATAATTTGTCCCTATTAAAAAACTAGTTGTCTCAATTTGATATGAATATTTCTGAATTTAAAGTTGGCATAGAAAAATTTACAAATCAATGGTATGCCCTTTGCAAATGATCTTGATTATCACAAAACCATTTTGACATGAAAACCTGATTTGAAACACAAAGATAGTCTAACAAAAACTGTTCCTACAAACTTGAGAAGTCAATGTGGTGTGTAGAGAACTCACTGAGGAGCTGGCCAAATTGTTAGGTGAGCAAGTTCTTCTAAGTCAAAACCATGGGTTGACTTAATTAATGGCAATGAGAAAGATAAAAAATGACGTATACAATGATCATTCAAATTCAATTCCTTTATTACCTTTTAGAATTGAAATATGCCCTAATCCTTTATTGCCATTTAGAATTTGAAGTGTGATCTAATTTTTTCTCTATGAACATTTAAATGTGAATTTAATGATTTAGACTTTGTGGTTCATTTTTGTCTTCCTTGAGATCAAACTAGATTAATCCCACATCCCTGAAATATGATTTGAAGACAAAAAAAAAAATGTTGATTTCAAGGTGAAGAATTAATAGAATTAATGTGAATAGATATGAGATTGTGAGCGAAGTCTAATCCAAAAATATACAGTTTATTTATATATTATTACGTATGTATTTCAATAAACTGGCTCCATACACTGCTGGCCTTCCATACACCGCAAGTTAGGAGACCTTTGTCTCTCTGACTGACCCTCATAGGCTTGGACAAGATACCCTCACATGTGCTTTTCAGGGATTCGTCGATTGTCTTTGGCAACGTCGATGCTCTTGCTAAATCCCCTCTTTGTGGGGAAAGGGGGACCACTTGGGGGTTGGTGCTCTTGTGACTGGTTGGAAAGATATCATTTTGGGTTCCAAAAATATGGCTTTCGAGGCTGCTGGTCCTGAGATAGCCCTCACTAATGAAGGCACTGAGCTTTGCCTTCCTGATGAGCTAATGGAAGAAGTTGTTGGTTCGCTTCACCTTGCCTTGGTGGGCAGATTCCTGGCCTTTCAACCAACGATTGACATGGTATATAGATGGGTTAATGGTAAATGGTCGCTGAAGGGCAGTGTGTCTGTCTCGGCAATGCGTGGTGGTCTCTTCTTATTTAAGTTTAATGTTGAGGAGGATGTGGTGCTGGTCCTCTTGGGTACTTGGGCCTATGGAAAACATTTTCTCTCCTTGGCTAAATGGAGGCCAGGTTTCGACCCCTCAACAGATCTTACTCGGTCGGCCCCTGCTTGGGTCCGTTTACCTGGCCTCCCATTGGAATTCTAGGATGAAAGGATTTTCCGATGGATTGGGAACTGATTTGGAAGTTTTGTGGTGGCGGATGCGGTCACTTTGGCGAAATCCAGGTTAGTGTTTGCCCGCTTTTGTGTTAATGTCTTCATTAATAAAGCTCTTCCCAACTTTATCATTCTTAAATCCAAATGGGGGAAGTGGACTCAAGCTATTGTTTACGAGAATGCCACCATGTTCTGTCAAAAGTGTGGAAAATAGGGTCATGTTATTTCTGACTGCAAGAAGGTTGTTGTAAAGGAGGCTCCACTGAAGGATAAAAATCTGTCCTGCCGGCCGGAGTTACAGGATAAACTGCTAGACCCAAGCACTAGTGGGGCTGGTGACTCTGATGACTACCCCTTTACAGATGACTTGAATGAACTTCTCAAATCCCCTGTCTCGGGTGAAAAGATAGAAACTAATTTGAAAACAAACTGCTCTAAAGGGCTGGAAAAGGGTGAAGTCTCTCCACTTGTGGATCTGGATTTCGTGTCTGGTTCCTCTGTCCGTCTGGGAAAGAATGCTTCTAGATCTTCCCCTGCCTCTAATATGTGTCTGGTTACTGCCATGAAGAAGCTGGAAGTCGAAGGTGCTGACAATCCTGGTTGTGAGACCACGGTGGTTGTCTCGGCCACTTCTCTGTGTCCTGAAGGTGCTTTATTTTCTACCCCCTCTAAAGTTGGTCTGACTAACTCACGTATTCCTACTCCCCAATGGGCTATTTTGGAGGACTACTCTCTGGAGGTAACTAAGTCTGTTGTTCTCTCCCCGAGCTCTAAATTGACAGTCCTGGTGGAGAGTGATGGCTTGGAGGACTGGCAGAACCCAAAAAGAAAAATGAGGAATAACAAAGTGGATGTTGGAACGGAAAGTAGAGTTGGAAGACCTTCTGAAAGACTATCTAGGCACAAAGCCACGAGTAGGGATATTGCCAGCGGTAGGAAATCTACCCTTGATTCAGCCCACAAAGGAAAGAAATGAAGTTCCTCTCATGGAACATGAGAGGACTAAACAGTCCTCTAAAACAATATGCCTTAAGGCAATATATTTTTGATATGAAGTTAGATGTCCTGCTGCTCTAGGAAGTCAAAATGACCTACCAGTCGTTCTCCTCTGTTGTTAATAAAATTTGGTCAGGATCTGCTTTCTTTTATAGTGAGGCGGATGGTGCTTTGGGAGGCGTGGCTACTTTGTGGAATCCTGCTAAATTTTTGGGTGTTGCCTTTGCCTTTTCTCAGAATTACCTTGCGGTGACTCTTAAAACTGACAATCTAACCTGGCATTTGTTTAATATCTATGCGCCAAACTCTAGAGGTGGAAGAAAGAGGATGTGGGAGGAAGTGTCATCCTTGATAATGAGTAACAACAGTGAGTGGTTTATGGTGGCTGGAGACTTTAATTCCCCCCTTTTTCCTTCGGAGAAACTTGGTGGCTTGACAGACTATAGTGACAGTATGAGTGATTTGGCAGACTTTATTAACATTACTGGTTTGTTAGACTTGGAGTTAAAGGGTAATCCTTTCATGTGGTCGAACAACAGGAATGGTACTCAACTTATTCAGGTTCGGCTGGATAGGGTCCTTGTCTCTGCTGGATGGGATATTGGTTGCAATGCCTCTCTACATCCCTCCCCAGGACCGTCTCTGATCATAATCCTATCATCCTTCAGTGGTCGTACAAACCTTTTCTGGGACCACACCCTTTTAGATTTGAGATAATGTGGATGTCTCACCATGATTTTAGAAAACTCATTGAGAATTGGTGGAGCTACCCTGTTCAAGGCTCGGCTATGTATAAAATATCCCAAAAATTGGATCTTATTAGGAAAGAAGCAAAAGGTTGGTCCAAGGCAACTTTTGGTGACTTTTTCAAAACTAAGAAGATGATCAAGGACAAGCTTGAGGGGTTCCAAAGGGTCATGGCCTCGGGTCATTCTTAGCAACCTATTCATGTTGAAGAAGAAAACTGGAGGAAAAAATGGAGGGACATCTTAAGTAAAGAAGAAATATATTGGAAGCAGAGATCAAGGATTCAATGGCTCAAGGAGGGTGACAAGAACTCTTCCTTTTTCCATAGGATGGCAAGCAGACATAAAAAGAGGAATAGCATCAAGTGTTTGATGAATGATTCTAATCAGGAAGTCAAGGAGGCTGATAAAATCAGTGAGGTTGTTGAAAAGTACTTTAGACTGATCTACTCGGACACTGGCTCCCCCCCTCTGAAGACCTTTAGATGAGGCTCTTGGGTCACCTCCTGCTTGGTATCAGTGAGTCTGATAATCGTCAACTCTGTGCCCCTGTGACTGAGGATGAGGTTCAGACTGTTGTGTTTGCTATGGGAGCCTATAAGTCCCCAGGACCGGATGGTTTCCCTCCAGCCTTCTTCCAAGAATATTGGGACATTGTCAACTATGATATTACTAGGGCTATCAAAGATTTCTTTAGGACTGGTAAATTGTTAAAGAAATTAAACAATACTTTCATTGTGCTTGTTCCCAAAGTGCAGGATCCTATACACATGACCGAATTCAGACCTATAAGTCTTTGTAACACGGTCTACAAAATCTTTTCCAAAGTCCTCGTCAACCGTTTAAAGCCACTTTTAGACAAAATTATCAATAGATGTCAAAATGGGTTTGTGCCAGGAAGGCAAATTCTGGATGTTGCTATTATGACTCATGAAATAATTCATTCTATGGAGAAAAGTAAGAACCAAGGTATGGCTTTTAAACTGGACATTTCCAAAGCCTATGATAGGGTCAGATGGAAGTTTTTGTATTTTTTCCTTGCTAAGCTTGGCTTTAATGATAGATTGATTGGAATCATTAGGGAGTGTGTGGAATTTGTTCAGTATTCGGTGCTTGTCAATAGGATCCCCTAGGGTTCCTTTAAAGCTGGTAAAGGGCTTAGACAGGGGGATCCCCTCTCTCCCTACCTATTCATTATGGTGGCTGAGGTTTTGGGAAGGAATTTTCTTTCCTTGCTCAACTCAGGGAAAATTCAGGGGATTAGACCTGCCTCCATCCTCCCTCCCTCCATTCTCCAATAGTTTGTTGATGACACGTTTCTTTTTGGAAAGTCCTCTGTGATTGAAGCTAGAGAATGGAAATGCCTCCTATAGGATTGCCAATGTATAAATTATAACAAAAGTAGTGTCTATTTCTTCAACACGAAATCTGATCTCCAAGCTAAGATCTTAGTCATCTTGGGTTGCTTGAGTGCTTCTCTTCCGGGTATCTACTTGGGCCTACCACTTACTATTAAGGAGGTGTCGCACAACTTTTGGAATGGTATTCTGGAGAGAATGCAAAAGAAACTTGCTGGTTGGAAAGGCCAGCTTCTTAGTAGTGCTGGTAAAATCCAACTTCTTAAAGCCTCCCTTCAAGGTATTCTGGTCTACTTTCTCTCTCTTTTTAAGATTTCAGGTTCCATGGCTGAAAAGTTAGAAAGAATTCAAAGATCCTTTCTCTGGTTGGGAATGGAGGAAAAGAAAAGAATGGCCCTGGTTAATTGGGACACTGTTTGTCACCCCAAATGTCAAGGGGGCTTGGGGATCAGGAAGATTACTAATTTGAACAAATCCCTCATTGCCAAGATTGGTTGGAGCTTGATGCAGGAAAGGGCAGAATGGTGTAATATAATGAAGGCTAAATACCTTAATTAGAGACTTTTTTTAGAGCTTTGAACCTGATTGACCTCCCTCCGGGGTCCAAGATTTGGAACAATATCCTTAAGAGTAGATCCCTCTTGAAGGAAGGGGTCAAATGGAAAATTGGTAACAGGAGATCCATTAGGTTCTGGAAGGACTGCTGGACTAGGAACAGACCCCTTGCTGAAGTCACTTTAATATGTTAAGGGATCACGCTGAAAACCTTTTTGGTACTTACATTTCTGATTATACCTCACCCAGAGCCAGATGGAAAATTTTGAAGTTGTCTTTTTTACATTGGCCTAACCTTCTGCCAAAGGTTATGGAGCTTCAAGAGATTTTGAAAATGGCTAGACTCCCTCTATTTCCCAAGGAGGATATAATTTTCTGGACTAAGAATCACTCTAGGGAGTTCACTGTTAAGTCTGCTTATCTACTGCTTCTCAGGTTTGGTGGTGATGAGCAGTGCTAGAGAAAGGTTTGGCTTCATCAGCTTATCCCTAAAATAAAATTCTTCTGGTGGACCTCCATCCATGGAAAATTTTTAACTATTGACAACCTTGTCAAGAGGGGTTTTCAATTCCCTAATTGGTGTACTCTTTGTAGAAAGGAAGAAGAAAACATCCCCCATCTTTTTATTCATTGCCAGTTCGCTTCCCTGGTTTGGCAGAAGGTTTTGCAGAGACTGAACATCTCTTGGGTCTTTAATAGTGATATCCACCAATTCGTCTAAAATTGGAAATTCCCCTCCAACCATCCCTCAATTAAACTGCTCTGGCAACTTATTCCACCCCACATCTGCTGGTGCTTATGGAAAGAAAGAAATAACAGGATCTTCAGAGAAAAGGAAAACAATGTGGAAGGTCTGTTGATAATCCTTAATAAGATGCTCCTGGATAATATCTCAACATGCAAATGGAAGAAGCCTATTAACCCCCTGACTGCTTGGGATAGAAACATTGCTACTGCCTGGAATTTACCCAATGAGATCCTGAGATTTGACAGTTCCAAATCAATTTCCAGGAAGCATACCAGATGGAGAAACCCTAAACCGCCTTAGATTAAGCTTAACTTTGATGGGGCGGCTAGGGGAGGGATGTCAGCTGCTGGAGGTATAATCAGGGACCATTCTGGCAGCTTGGTTATGCCTATGCAGGAACTTGAGCAACCATACTAGTAATCAGGCCGAGGGCATGGCTCTCCTCTGGGGTCTTAAGATTGTATTGTCAATTGGTGCCAAGACTTTGGAAATCGAAGGGGACTCAATGCTAATTGTGGAAGCCACTAAAGGAAAGATGAAAGTGGGTTGGTCCCTTAAAGGTATTCTGGAGGACATTTTCCCTCTTCTAAATGCTCTTCATGACTTTTCTATCCAGCACGTCTTCAGAGAAGGGAATGCGACGGCTGACAGCCTCGTGGTGATGGGTCTTGATATTGAAGGGCTTAGGTGTTGGCGAAATGAGGTTTCTTTGCCCCCCTTGGCTCTGGTGTGCTTAAAGGAAGATCTCAAACATTTAAATGATGAGTCTTAGATGGTGCTTACTTATTTTTGTCGGGCTCCTTCTAACTTTGGTTGGTTTTTTCTGGCGGGAGCTGGCTTTTGAATAATTGGCCGTTATGTGAAGTGATGGGCTTCATACGTGGGTTCGCTGGATTGTACGACCCCTTGTGGGTTGGTGATATGGAAAATCTTCCTATCCCCACTGGACGATGGCGTCATTATTTTTTGAACCCCCTAAACTTTTGTGATCAACTTTTTAAGCTTGCGGATTTCATGCGATTTCTTGTGACGGCTAAGTACTATGCCGATATCATGCCCTTACTTGATGTGGGCGATTCGCACGAGGAAGCTTATGCCCTTGTGTGGATTACGAGAGATCACATTTATGGTCTCATTTTTCGTCCGATAAGGCCACTTTCTGCTAGCTTGTTTCCTATCGATGCTTCTAGAATTGACTACCAACTATTCTGCCCTGGTTCCCCTGTTCTGGTCGTCGACGTTTCTGGTGTGGGCTCTATGGGTGGGGACAGAGTGCGCGTGGAGCTGGACAGGTGTGACGAGTGGAAAGCGGATGCCACTATTTGGCACATCTGTAAAGAGGGCGGAATTGCGCAGTACATGGAGGCCATGACTGGTCACGATGAGGGCTTGTCTCACAAGTTTGTCACCTCCTGGAAGGAAGGTAGGGTCACCATTGGTGGAATTTCCTTCGAGGTTTCTGAGGAGGTCATTGCTAGAGTTACTAGGCTCCTGAATAGTGGCCGCACTTGGAAGAAAACTACGAAAGTTCTAGACCAAATCAGTCTAAATCAGTTTTTTCACAGTGATGAGAAACCTGTCAAGTTGTGAGGGTGGCTTTGACCATGAGGCGCTGCCGGAGCCATGGGATAAAGTTCTATTTGGTGATAATGAAATATTTCACGTTGGAAGGAAGGTATGGGGTCTACTACTATTACCACTTTAATTTCCTCAACCACCTTAGGAACCATCTGTATATTTCTATTCCTTTCTTCCTGTATCATGCCCTTGACAACACTGTGTCAGAGTTTAATGAAGCCACTAATTCTGGAAAGAATTACACTATCCTCCACCAGGGCCTTATATCTAGGCTTTATCATTTCCATATGGCGCTTTGCCCTGCTAGGCCTATCACTGTGCAAGAAGTTTCCTCCCTCCTTGCCCTTGATGAAACCCCGGTTTCATCCACTCCCCCCTTTGCTAGTATTTTGGACACGCTGGGCCCAAGCAAGAAAAAATTCCTCAAGAATCCTGCCTTGAAAGCCCATCCCCATGGCACTTCCCCTGATTTGGGCCCGGAGGATACGAGTAGGGAAAGAAAGCGGCTCGCCCCTACCCCGCGCCCTAAGGCGAAAGCCTCTAAAAAAGCTAAAGTCTGCCACCAAATTGACTCTAATGTGGAGATCACTAAGGAAACTAACACCCCCCGTCGTTCTCATAGACTGGTTTGTAAGCAGGACAAGATTGGTAGCCTTAAGGAAGCCTCTGATTCGGACAAGGATCTTGAGAGTGACAAGGAAAGCCAAGAGGAAATGGTGGCGGGTGGAGATGACCGGTCGTGTCAGTGAACAGTGAGCCCCATGTGTCAGAAAGTTTAAAGAAGGGCCCTTCCGACGACAATGTGTTGGAAATCACCCCCCGGTCCTCTGAGGCGGTTAAAGGAAAAGCTCCCTTGAAGAATGATCACAAGGAAAATGACCAGGCTTGGGAACAGGTGGGCTTGCTGAAGGGGAGAGTGGAGACGAAAAGAAGGTCTAGGTGACAATTTTCCAGAGGTCATGCATAGGGTCTCTACCAGCCTTTGTTTGCTTCAAAAGGACAAGTCCGCGGAAGATCTGAACTTGATGCTGATTTCAAGGAGTTGCTCGAGTTCCTCATGCGGATTGGGCGACTGCCTTACATATTTACTGGCAGGAAGGATAAAAATTAGGCCGCTGGGCCTGTTTGTTCTTGTTTATTTTATGTCTTGTTGTTCATTTTTTCTGCTAAACTTGATGGGCCCCTGGTGGTCCTTGGACTTATTTGGCTGGTTTCATGCTTGCATGTTGAACCTTGTCATCTTATGTATTCTGTTACTTTTTGTTTTTGATGATGTGTTGTGAGTGATGGCTTTCTCTCTGTTGTCACTGTGCTGTTAGTGTGCTTTCGATGGATGGCCTTTGGTGCCTTGTTCTTATGGGTCAGCACCCTTGTTTTGCTGCTTTTTATTTCAAAACATTTCAATCAAAATGAACACAAAAAATAATTTTAGTTTTAAAAATTAAACAATTTAAGAAAACCTGGCCTGTAGTTTTTATCTCTTGAAAAATTTGTGAAAAGTTATCCATTTGGAAAATAACATCCAATAAGTGTATAAAATCTCAATAAAGCACCAAAACATAAATTAAACATAATTCAAAGCACTCCCCGGTCGCTGTTTCTTCAAATGTGCGTTTCGGAGTGATGTTTCTTCTGGGTTGCTTCTTGCAGCGTTTATTATTGCACTCCTCTTTTATATATATATATATATATATATATATGTATATTGCAGACAAATGCAAAGTATGGTATGCAATTCCACAATAATATGACACACACAATTCAGTAAAAAGCTCATAAATTATCACAATTAGACAGTATAGATCATCCAAGCTAAGATTAGAGATTTTACTCAAATCTTAAATTGAGCTTGCCCCTGATCTGATCTCTTATGTGCACTCAAATTTAAGATTAAAAATTCTCTGGTGGTGCAACAATTTGGCAAAATTGGTATAAAAATAATCAAACCAACAGTTTATCTTTTCTGTAAAACAGTTGCTTGGTTCACATTTATCTATGTTATCGAAAACGAAATGAGTTTGTTTCTATTCAGCTTTTGTTTTGTTTTAGTTTATCACTTTCATACTTTTAGTCGAAGGGCTGTTTGTTTGAGCGGTGAATGTTCTCCTTTAGAAAATATTTGTAGACAATACTTACAGGAAGAGAAAAAAGGGTATATTGGTATATAGAGACAAGTAGAGTCAAACGCCTTTCACAAATTACAATAACAATTTACAGAATTGCAGAACAGAAAACAGGTACACGCCACATTCTCAAGTTGCTTATGAACAACCATATCATGGCAGTAAACACGCCAAAGCCTCCAACGTGTCTATAGCTGATTGGCTACCATGCAGGTTGAATCACTCAAACCACCAAATTGTCATGCTCTCCACTCTTATGAAAAACAAACTTTTACATGTCGGTATTTGAAATGCATCCCAAACTTGTCTAAATAATGCATAAGAAACTGTACATATATGCTGCAGTCCTGAGTGACCTAGCATTGATCAATAACAACAAACCATTTTTTTACCATTATTTTTTGACATTGTCTCCGTTGTCCAAATGTCACTGAACCCTGACAGCTTGCATTTGGAGCATATCCAATTTTCTTGGCCTCTTGTAATATTTCAGTAAAAGCGAACAACAGACAACACTCACTGAAGAAGCTGCCATGGCAGCCCCTGCAATCCATGGAGGAAGACGGAACCCAGTGAACGGAAACAATAATCCAGCTGCTATAGGGATTCCCATTACATTATAACCCAAGGCCCACAAGTAGTTGAGTCTGATTCGTCTGAACGTGACCTTTGAGAGATCAATGGCAGTAATGACATCTTCTAAGTTACTTCTCATCAATACAATGTCTGCAGCTTCAATTGCTATATCTGTACCTGCCCCAATTGCCATACCCACATCAGCAGCCACAAGTGCTGGTGAATCATTGATACCGTCACCCACCATTGCCACTGTCATACCAGACATCTGCAGATCCAAGAGAGGACATGAACTCTACATCAATATTAAACACACTTTTGCAATTTGTGCGGGCAGTTACTTTAAAGTAAAAACTATAATCTTCATTGCAAACTGTTACTAAAAAAAGGTGCTTGTGACAAAAGTACCTGCAACTCTTTCACTTTGTTTGCTTTATCCTCAGGTAATGTTTCCGCCATGACAGTCTCAATTCCAACCTCTTTGGCGATGGACTTTGCTGTACCCCAGTTGTCTCCAGTGACCACTATGCTCTTAATGTTCATCGACTTCAAAATGGATACTACATCTCGAGCCTCTGGCTTAACTGGGTCTGATATTTCAATTATTCCAACCAACTCTCCATCAAAAGAAATCAAAATTCCTGTTCGGGCCATCTCTTCAGCCTCCCTCAAAATTTCATAAGCATCTTCAGAAATAGTGATTTCAGAATCTAACATGAGCTTTGTGTTTCCTACAAGAATAGTCTTGTTCTCCACTAAAGCTCTGACACCATGGCCACTTATGGAAACAAAATCTTGTACTTCAGGCAACCAGCTTAGATCTGAACTTGCTGGCCTAAATTTTTTAGCATACTCAACAACAGCCTTGGCCAAAGGGTGCTCACTGTTTGTCTGGAAACAATGCAATATTCAACTAATCAATCAGAAAAGCCCTTTCAAATCTTTAAAGGAACAAACCAGTTCAATGCAAATCCAAGTTAATGATTCAAATGATGTTATATTTGCATCAATCAATACAGAGGAATACTTATTGAGTTATTTCCCTTGCCAAAGCATAGCCTATCCTAAAAGAGCCAGTCACATCAATGAATTGAATAAAGAGATGCTGAACGAAAAACACATTCATTTGCACAAGAAAAGGATACTGAACAAACAAGCAGTAATCAGAGAAGGTTGGTGTTCAAGAAAACAGGTTCCATCTAAGGCCCTACCTCAGCCGCAGCAACCACTGTGTAGAAATCACGTAAGAGCATGGTTCTTAGGAGGTGTGTTTTAACAACAACAGGCTTTCCAACAGTGAGTGTTCCTGTCTTATCAAAAACAATGCAGTTTACCTGCACACAGCCAAACCTCAAAGTCATCAACTAACCATTTTAACATATTTTAAACTGCACTCTTGTCTTCCCCGGAATACAAACTTGAATTTAATGACAAAAAACTCAAATAAAATAAATTGCTTACTTTATGTGCACTCTCAAGTGCTCCTCCCCCTTTGATGAGAACACCTTGGCTGGCCCCTACTCCAGTACCCACCATGACTGCAGTAGGTGTTGCAAGACCTAAAGCACAGGGACAAGCTATAACCATGACAGATATGCCAAATTGAAGAGCAAGCTCAAACTCATCCATTTTAGATGGGATCCAAGACTTGGGGTATGAACCAATCTTTCCTGCTACAAACCATGCTAGCCAGGTGGTAAACGAAATCGCAATAACCTACATATAGGGTACCAAGTTACAACACAGTTACAAAGTAAACCAAAAAAATTGAAATGAGCTGATGTTCAGCTTTCTCACATCTATCATTGTTGGGTAAACACGAAACAGTTAAAGAATCATTTTTCACTTCCAAGGATGACAAGAAGTTCGAATATGGTTGTGAGCTTAAGTATGGATGCCTAATCACAAAACTACCAAAGATGCATATGGTTACTTACCAATGGTACAAAGAATTTTGAAATTCTGTCTGCAAATTTCTGCACCGGTGCTTTAGCCATTTGTGCTGCTTCAACAAGTCGGACTATTTGTGATAGAGCAGTCTCAGAGCCCACATGTGTAGCTCTTATGTGTAGCACTCCATTTTCATTGAGTGTTCCGCCGATAACTTCATCACCCATTCGCTTTGCAACAGGCCTAGCTTCACCTGTTATCATACTTTCATTGACATGACTCTGTCCCCAGACAACCAATCCATCTGATGGAACTTTCTCACCAGGCAAAATTTTGATTATATCATTACGTTGGATCAACTGACTGCTAATTGAATGTTCTGATACAATATTCCCATCATTGTCATGAATAAGTAAAGTAGCTGTGTCAGGTGCTAAATCCATAAGCTTGGCAATAGCTTCAGAGGTTTTCCCTTTGGCAAGAACCTCCAAATACTTCCCGAGAAGGATGAAAGAGATAAGCATTGCACTGGTTTCAAAAAAATCAGTACCTTTGAACTCTATATCAGTTGCAGCCCTCAATACTATGTAGACTGAGTAGAAATAAGCTGCATTTGTTCCTAAGGCAATCAAAACATCCATGTTGGCAGAGCCATTACGTATAGCTTTGTATGCACCAGTATAAAAGCGCCAACCAATGATAAATTGCACAGGAGTTGATAATATCCACCTTAAAAGCTCTCCAAGCATTAACATATTCACCAGCTTTAATTCTAGCCCTCTTTTAATTCCTGGAATATACATAAAAATCATGGCTAGGAGAAATACTGGTACAGTGAAAACCAAACTCCATAAGAAAGACTTATGGTACCTATTAATTTCTTCACTTCTGTCAGGGCCTCCTGGCCCTCCAGGCTGAAACAAAGTTGCCTTGCACTTTCCAGAACATGTCTCCTCAATCACCTCCATAAAAGTTCTTGGTCCTGTCATTTCTGGATTGTATGACACAACTAGCTTCTCTAGTTGCATATCCAGTTCTATATCTTCTACTCCTGGTAAAGCTTGAAGAGAACTCTGAATTAATTTAATTTCGCTGTCCACGAGGATTCCCTCTAGTTTGAGATGAACCTTGTTTGTATCTTCCCCGGTACTAATCAGGAAAGCTTCAAAACCAGTGTCATCAATCACATCAATCAACTGCTTGTAGTTAACCAGTTTGGGGTCATATCTGATTTCTGCTTCTTCTGTTGCTAAAGCAACTGCAGCCCTTTTCACCCCCTGGACCTTTTCCAACGCAGATTCCACAGTACTAGAACATGAAGTGCATGTCATTCCTTTTATGCGAAGCCGACATACAGCTATTACAGACTCTTCATCATCAGTTTCAATTAAGGTGGCTTCAAAGCCAGCATCTTCAATGGCCTCCCTGATTAATTCCTCCTGTACGAGCATGCAAAGCAATTGTAGCATAACCCAAACGAGGAAAATCAATTAGTTCATAAAAAGGCACATTAACAACTGTGATTATTTGTACCAGGTGCTAAAAGCAACTATGATAAATTATTCTGCAAATATTGAACTTTGAAAGCAACCTTTAGATTCAATTCCAAATAGGTACCTTTGGTGTTTGTAGGACAAGTGTTGTATACTTTCCATGTTTAATAGTTGGGCTTTTTCTATTTCCGCCCATATTTTAAAGCACCCATGTTTGGGTTATTTTCTATGTTCACCCATGTTTTAAAGTACTCATGTTTATCTTTTGCATGATTTAATTTGATGTGTAAAACCATTTTATACCTATTTATATCTGTACATGGTTAAGGGAAATAAGAGAGATTCACTATTGTATTGGAGAACAATTGAGTTTTTGCAATATTGAAAGATTTTACTTTGCTGGGTTCTTTAATCCGAAAGGTTTTCCTAGGTGAAAATGTTGCATATTGTCTTTGCTTTCCGTAATCTGTTTTTTGTTTGAGATTGTATATAAAGTATAAACTACTTCTATTGTTCAGGGTTATTGGGCTTCTTTTTCTTAAGAGTGTCAAGCATCCCACAGAAACCCCCCATGGGATTCAACTTTATTTAGTATCTTTTTATTCTACATTTTTGTTTCTTGTATAAATAAAACACAGGGTAAGTACTACAAAAGGCGACAGCTAGAGTCACTTTGACTATAAGCTGACAATGTTAAGCATGCTATCTTTGCTGTGTTTTCCTAGCTTTGTCATTTTAGCTTTTCTATTTTTTCAATTCTCATATTTAAAATCTATTTCCTGTGCAGCTCAATGGAAAAAGAAAATAGTAGTAAGAAAGGAGTTCAAAGGGCAGAAACTTTTTGCCATAGAGATATAAGGGGAACAACCAAGGCCTATAAAAGATGATATAACAGAGTTGATGGTATGGTATGTGAGCTCTCCCAGATAGAATAAGAGAACAATATAGTTAATAAAGAAGAAGGGAGGGTATATAGTCAGCAAAGTGAAATGATTCTTCAACAGAGGAGACTAGATTTGAAGAACAGTCCAAACTCCAAACTACAGACTGCAAATGGGCTGATGCACAGTGGCAGAGAACCTTGGTATGCTAATTAAAGGTCCCAGGCTTGAGTCCTAGCTGGTCCATAAAAAATATCATGATATCAGAGCTAGACTAGGATCCCCAAGCAAAGAGGTGTGGCCTGAGAGGCCTATTAAAATAACAGTCCACACTGAAGACTACAAATAGGACAGTATAAGAGAGTTGATGGTATGGCATGTGAGAGCTCTCCCAAATAGAATAAGAGAATAATATAAATAAAAAAGAACAAGGGAGGGTATATAGTCGTCAAACTGCAATGATTCTTCAACAAAGGACACTGAATTTGAAGAACAGTTGAGACTCAAAATGGGCTGATAGCACAGTGGTAGAGAACCTCGACATGTTAATCAGAGGTCTTAGGCTTGAGTCCTAGCTGGTCCATAGAAAATTACATGCAATCAGAGCCAGACTAGGATCCCCAAGCAAAGAGGTGCAGCTTGAGAGGGCTATCAAAAGAATCGTCCACACTGAAGACTACAAATGGGACAGCATAGTTAATGGTATGGCATGTGAGAGCTCTTCCAAATAGAATAAGTGAATGATATAAATAATAAAGAACAAGGGATGGTCTATAGTCATCAAAATGAAATGATTCTTCAAAAGGAGACTGGATTCAAAACACAGTCCAGACTTCAAACTAAAGCCTGCAAATGGGCTGATAGCAGCGGCAGAGAACCTTGGCATGCTAATTGGAGGTCCTAGGCTTGAGTCCTAGATGGTCCATAGAAAATATCATGATATCAGAGCTAGGCGAAGATCCCCAAGCAAAGAGGTGTGGCTTGAGAGGGCTATCAAAAGAACAGTCCACACTGAAGACTACAAATAGGACGGTATAAGAGACTTGATGGCATAGCATGTGAGAGCTCTCCCAAATAGAATAAGGGAATAATATAAATAAAAAAGAACAAGGGAGGGTATATAGTTGTCAAAGTGAAATGATTCTTCAACAAAGTAGACCAGAATCAGAGAAAGAACAGTCCAGATTCCAAACTACAGACTGCAAATGGGCTGATGCACAGTGGTAGAGAACCTTGGCATGCTAATTGGAGGTCCTAGGCTTGAGTCCTAGATGGTCCATAGAAAATATCATGATATCAGAGCTAGGCGAAGATCCCCAAGCAAAGAGGTGTGGCTTGAGAGGGCTATCAAAAGAACAGTCCACACTGAAGACTACAAATAGGACGGTATAAGAGACTTGATGGCATAGCATGTGAGAGCTCTCCCAAATAGAATAAGGGAATAATATAAATAAAAAAGAACAAGGGAGGGTATATAGTTGTCAAAGTGAAAATGATTCTTCAACAAAGGAAACTGAATTCGAAGAACAGTCCAGACTCAAAATGGGCTGATAGCACAGAGGTAGAGAACCTCCAGCACACTGATCAGGGCCCTAGGTTTGAGTCTGCTTTAGTCCATAGAAAATAACATGATATCAAAGCCAGACTAGGATTCCCAAGAAAGAGGTATGGCTTGAGGGCTATCAAAAGCAGTCAACATTAGAAGACTTCAAATGGGACACTAATTCCAGTGGTCCATAGCAAATAAATTGGTATCACAGACAGACTAGGAGCTCCACTGGCATGAGGATGGATTCAGGTGGCTGTCAAAGAACATTCCCACACTGAAGACTACAAATGGGATGGCAGCTCAATTGGTGTAGCACCCTGGCATGCTAATGGTAGTTGTCCAGGATCACGTTCTAACTTCTACAAGAAAACAATTTGTAAATTGTGAAAATCTAAAGGAAAGAATCCTAAGCTCAAGTTCTAGCTGTTCCATATAGCCCAAATATTCTGAGAAGGAGCTGCTTGTTAAGATGGGTTACACTGAAGAAATATATAAAACAGAAACCAAAGTCACATATAGGAGAGGACAAAAGGCCTTGGCCAAAACAAGTCGAATCAAAACTGCCCTCAGAGGGTATCTTCAGTTTCCTAATTATAGATCACTGCAGTTTAGCAGTTCAAGATGAACTTTGTGATAAAATCTCAAAAGCAAATAGCCAGATCAGATCTTGTGTGTATAGAGAATTTAAATTTTCAACAATTACATTAGTCATATTTTGATGTAAATGTGGTGATTGAACTAACATGAAAAACTAACTACAACTGAGTTTCAAACTTTGAGGAATACAGAGGCCAAATTTAATTTTGACCTTTAAAACAGGTTTCCATTCAGTTCAACTTTTGAAAGTACCTTCTCACAATCCACACGTGTGTGCAGCATGCAAATGGAAAAATAGTTCCTCAAAACCGAAGAAAACATGGTATTTGTAGCATGAAATTCCAAACATTCCACAAAAGGAATCGTTTCTGGGATAGAGAAAACTATTAGCAAATGGATAGGACATAATGAATCTAATTGTAAGTCATAACTTAGGTCTTTGGTGGCCATAGACTTTAATAAGGCATAACTTAGGTATTTAGTAGTCATAGATATTGTATTTATAAAGTGAAGCAAGTAGTAACAATGAGGATTCCAAAAGGATTGCTAATGGAAAATGTTGGGATGCAAGAGATTGAAGATTATTCAGAGTTCTCTTGTTTTACTGAGATGAAAAAAACCTTAGTTACAGTCGAGTAGAACTTTGGGATGCTAACAAGGCTGAGAAAGAGAGATAACCAACCAATATTTCACGTTTGAACTAACACAAACTCCAAATCTAATACCCAAATTCAAAGAAATTGTACACCACCATCACATCCAATTCCCAAATCAAACAACTCCCACACCATTTTTCCAAATGAAACCTACAAATTCAACCTCTAAACAAAAGAAGAAAAAATACACCAATATATTTAATCTACATGTTGAAAATGTTAATTGAACATTGCCTCCATAGTTAAAATCACAAAGTCAATGACACCAAACACCACTTTCAAAACACATTCACAAATTCAAAAACATCAACCACCAACTTCAAATGCAATCCCTAATTCAAAATGATAAAACAAAATATTCAGTCCCCAAAAAAATCACAGACCACTTTCAAATCCAATCTCCAAACTCAAAAAATGTTAGTGTTACCCTCAAATCCAATTGTCAAATTTTAAAAGATCCAACACAACTTTTATTCCAATTCTAAAATACATCCACAAATTCAAAATCATTAAACACCAATTTCAAATATAATCACCAAATTCAAAATTATAATATAAAATTCAATCCACCAAATAAAAATTAAAAAAGTAAAACACAGCTTTCAAATCCAAATTCAAAAAAAATAATCACCACCTTCAAATCCAATCCTAATTTAAAAAATTAAGCACAACATTGAATTAAATCCCCTACTTCAAAAATATCAAACAACTTTTCAATCCAATCCCCAAATTCCAAAAGATCAAACGCCACCTTCAAATCCAATCTCCAAATTCAAAAACACCAGATTTCACCTTCAAATCCAGTACCCAAATTTCAAAAGAATTAAAAAAGCACCAAACAGACAGCACAAAATCAACCTAAGAAAGAAAATGATCAATTAAGTTGGGGTTTTTATGCAAAGCTTCAGATTCAAATACATTAAACCCCTGTTAATATGTAATAAAAAGTATTAGTAATACACAGCATCCAACTCTGGGTGCCCCTCTTCAAGTGTCCCAGGCCACTACAGTTAAGGTGAAGTCCCCACTTAATTCAACACAAGAGAGCTATTTACCAGACCATGAGAAAAAACTTAAGAAAACCAGTTGCAGAATTTACCGACCAAACAAAAACACCATCATAAGTCCAACTCCAAGCTTCAAATAAACTCAAGATACTCTAATTTCACATACCACCTTCAAATCCAAACCCCAAATTCAAAAATACCAGTCCACGTTTACAAGTCCACTCCCCAAATTTAAGAAAAGGTAAAAAGTTCGAAAGACCGCTCAAAATAAACTTTAAAAAGAATCAACAATCCAAGCGAAAAAAAAACATATCATACACCACCATTAGTCCAATCCCGAATTCCAAATAAACCAAACATTCCCTAATTTCAAATTTTGAAAATAAAAAATGTGATTATGAAATTCTTTTAGAACAAAGAAACCACTGCATCAATTTCAAAGATAAGAGACCTCACATTGACAAACTCGGGATGGTAAACCACTTGGGCCTTACTGTGAAGTACACTGATAGTAGCATCCTGAATACCAGTAAGCCTCTTC
>VDFB02237213.1:0-10742 GCA_007258455.2 Sequoia sempervirens
ATGCTCAAGATACAAGCAGTCAAAGTTTTGAGTTGACTTTCTAGCTGATTGTACAGATGTGACGTCAGCAGATCGTCCGTACTGTATGGAATCCACATGGATGAATTCAGCCGAAACACGTGGCAGGTGAGTCATTGGTATGGACCAATCACAATGTGACACGTGTCCAGCCGTATGGTACAGACAACAGTCCAGTCATCGGACACGTGGCGGCTCGGTCAGCACCTGCGGCGAATGAGAGGTCAACACGTGGATGGCTTTGACAGTGACATGCAGGTGATACAGTCAGCATATACGGCGAATGATAATCGGACACGTGTCCCTGTGAATAGTCGTCGGCGGTCGAGGATGTGAAGTTTGTTTTAACAAAAGTAGTTAGGGGATTCGACCCCGAGATCTTCTCCCAAATGGCTCGGCCGGTAGCCGTTACGCCCGCGAACAGACACCTAACTATATTTATCCACCGGTTTGTTTTATTGTTTTGATTTTGCATAGCTAGTGGTAAAACGTGGTCGGCGGGGTTGGAACCGCCGACCACCCAACTAGCAAAAGATTAACATGCCGATACACCACCGATGGCTCCTAGTTTATATTGGGAGTTAGTTTAGTTTTGTTAAAGATTTACCAGCCGAGCCTATAACAAAATGGCTTTTAAGCCACAAAAATGTAAAACTACCTCCAACAATCAAAACCAACAAACTAAATGGAGATATCAGAGGATGATACGAGCTGATAGAGGAAGTTGAGCATTTATTTTGATGGTTAAGCCTAATTAGGAAAATTTTATGTATAAAAAGAGGGGTAAAGATTGAATTTGAAGTCGGTTTGAATAGCGAGAATGCTTGGGAGATTGAAAGGCGTTCGCACATCCAGTGTGACGTATTCAGTGCTTGAAGGAGATAGTCTTGAAGCAATTGTAACTGTTTTGGAGTATAATCGGATCGGTCACTCCATTGGAGAGGGGCCCGGAGACGTAGTCCTTAGGGATGAACTCCGTTATCAATTGTGGTTTCGTCTCTCTATTTCTTCTCTCTTTCTGTTCAGTTCATTATCTTGGCATTTATTTTATGTTATGTTCATTTATTCATTTGAGCATTTAATTATGTAATCATTTATGTTAAGCGTTGTAATAATTGATCTTTTACGTTACACATTATGTAAGCAATTAGTCCTAGATCCTAAATAGATCAACCATAAATTCTCCAACACTTTCATAGTCTTGCATGAAATATTTCAGACACCTTCAACTCACTGCTTTCAAGAATCCAATTCTTGAAATTCACACTGCTCTGCTCAAACTCGCATCACACACATCACTTGAATTCATCTTGCATCTATATTACTTCTCTCTTAAATCTCACAACACCATTACACTTATTTATATCAACCTCATCCTCAAAATCCTTCTCTAAGGTCGACAACTATCTATTATACTTACAAATTCAAATTACGTTGACACCTAAACATTCCCACGTTGGATAGGAACAAAGGTGGCCTACATAAATCCTTAATTAGGAACTAAATAGATCCCAACACACCTCAACGTGCACTTTTACAAGCCTCACATGTACTGATAACACAAGGTCGACAACACACATGCTAAACACCATAAAACATTAAGTACACACTCCTTCAAATCAATCTAAAATTTTTGGACAACAAAAGTCACTTGAACACAAACTAGAATAATCTTTGAACTACTTGAGATCCATCAACCATTTCATCCAAACTTTCATAGTATAAATATTTCACCTCAAGACAATTGGTAAACCTTATATGCACACTAAAATGTAACTCATTATGTACTGTACCAAGTCAAGTAAAACCTTGAATATAGAATGATACAAATAATATAAGAAACTTACCAAATCCACATAACCTGAAGACAAATGCTGAAGAAACGTAGAGAAAATACATTTCTCCCAAACTACAGAAAAAAATCACTCAAAAAGTGGTTCACGCATTGGTGAAAATATCTCACTTTGTACCATGATCTAGAAACCCAAATTCTAAATATAGCAACCTTTGACAACCTTCATTAACCTATCAAATACGAATAGGTATAACATCAACACGGAAGAAACATGGAGCATAATTCTAAAGCACAATCTAAACACTTGCACAACACCGTTTACTCAATTTATCAAATTATCTGAAAAGCACTTGGAAGCCAAATACCAAAGACATCATCTCAACTCATTACTTCATTCCAACTCATCTTCATATACTACAAAAAAATGATAGCTCCATGTACTCACAACACTTTATCAATGTCTCAACTACACATGCACAACTTGCAACAACTTGTTCTCCTATTTTCACAATTTTCTTAATATCCTTGGCAACTTCATCATGCAACAACTTCCCTAACACATAGTTGACATCAATGATAATACCGATCAATAGACTTCCTATTTACATCAATGACAACACCTTCATACTGTCAACAAATAAAATAATAAATAGCTATGTAATTTAGCAAATAAAATACTAGATATCTAAAAATAATAATAAATATTTTATATTACATTTAAGAAGAAATAAATTAGTTTCTAAAATTTTTAATATTTTTAATATTTTAAATATATTTTAGTATATATTATAACTATATTTTATGTATTTCATAAACAAAATAATAAGTTACATATAAATATATATAATATTTATTATATTTCTAAACAAATAAAAGAAAAATAAAAGAAAATATAGAATAGTGAAAATATTAATTAAATAAATTATTAAAATTATTAAACTTCAGTTCAAGTAATTTTTCAATTTTCTAATAAAATAATTCTTAAATAGTGTAGAAATATATTGTCTTTCAAGCATTTTTTATTGGATTTATAAATAAACAAAATAATATATTTTTTCATGTATGTATGAAGCATATAAAAACTAGTTAGAAATAATGTTCATAATATTTGAAGTGGTTCGTAAGTATTTTGAGTAGTCCAAAGTTTGATATATCAAAGTCTAAATTCTTAATTTTATAATCTTTCCTCAACAAAATAGAAATTATATTCTTTGATGAATCTTGATCAATGATAAATTAATAATAAAATAAATTTAATATATTTTATATTAAAGTGTTTATTAAATAAATTTACTTGTACTTGCATATCTATCATCAAAAAATCCTACGTAAAATATGTCGTGAGATATCATTCTTGAGGTGACTTTTTTCATTGAATTTATAATTTAAGTGGAATAGGTGCTTGAGAATGATATTTATTGACATCTTTTACATAGATTTTTCTAAAAATAAATATGCTCTAGCATTATTTTATTAGATCTATAGTATAAATATGATTTATTAAAATAAATAATTTAAACCCTTATTTTTATCAAGGTCTCTTATTTTAATGAAAGTGGTATAACTTAAAATGGTAGCTCAAACTCTAAAAGTTTTATTATTAGAAAAAAATAAAAAATTATTTAATGGTAGACTCTATGACTCAACTCTATTATAATTTTTTATTTTATTGTATCACAATAAGTATTATTTTGATGAATGGAACAACATTACTTAGTGATGTTAGATTTCCACAATCCATTATATTGATTGATTGGTGTTCTTGGATTTGATTGTGTGTATATTTTTTGCATCAAAAAATATACATACAATCAAATCCAACAATAATCAACAATATTACTTAGATATATGAGAAAAAAAATAAACACTTGTTGATAAGTATGAGAAAGTAGAAAATAAATATGGTAGGGAAGATAATGATGAAGAGAACATTTAAGGATAAAATTATGCACATTTTAGCTTCAAGGAATGAAAAATTTAATCTTTCAATTTCATGGATGCATTAAAAAAAAAAATTATTGTTTTTGTTAATCCTATTAATAGTTATAACTTTATCAACATGATATTAACCAAGAAAAATAGGTATAACTAAAGTAAATCAAGTATATTCAAACAGATGGTAAGGATATATTTTTAAAAATATTTGAAGATCTCTATGGACCAATATGCTTTTCATCAACAAAAAAAAAAATCTTTGGATATGGATGGGTTGGATATTATTGATTATATATTTAAAGGAAATAAAGATTAATGTGTAGGAGTTCAAGAAGATTTAGTTTTGATGGAGGGAGACTCTCCCTCAAACATAACCTTATAGAGATAAACAAATTTTAAGAACAACAACCTGCAACTTTTATTATATCTTCATGAAATATTTTACAAAAATACAATCAAATGCATTACAATGATTTGGTCACAAGACCACTATTACATAAATTTAGGCTACAAATGCATGCAAGTTTGTAAATGACAACAATGGCCACTGATACCTCAACCTCTGTTCTGTGCTAAAAAAAAAAGAAATTCAGCTATCTTCTCATACAAAATGAATCTATTTCCATTTGTTTCCACTTTATATGATTTTTCCACTTTCCAACAAACTATGACTTCCACTTTGGCACAAAACTAATCTAGTTGTCCCTTTTCTTGGCCTTAATAAATTTCCAAATTTTAGTCCAACTTTTGGGAGCCATAACTTTTCTCTTGGGTGTCAGATTGACAAAACTATCTGCATCATTGAAAATATCCCAACGTGTGGTAAGACAAAAAATGTCCCTTTAGGTATCTTTTGATTTTTGACCATTTTTTGGTCCCATCCAGAACCTCTAGGTGCCTTAAAATTGACTTTAAATATTTTTAAAGGGATTTTTAAGAAAAAAATTGATCTCACAAATGACAAATGGTATTGAAGTGATTTATTCAACATTGAAGAGATTTGTATAATATTTCATGTCCATATGTGCACAAATTCCAACTTACTAAGAATAGTAACCCTGCCATTTTTAGCCCTTATTGAAAATCTATTCACCAACCCTAATAAAAATAAAAATAAACATTTTTTGGGGATGCGAGATTGATCTTACAACCTTAATGCTCCTACATTAGGTTTAGAAAAATAAATTACATTGCAAGATATTACACATAATGTAGACCAAAGAAAAGTTAAACTAATTTATAGAGAAAGTTCAAGAATGTATAGAAGAATGCATCAAAGAATAAGAGAAAGATCAACAAGAGTACGAAGTAAACAAAGAAGAGGAAAATATTATTTCCCTTCATGAGCTAACAAAATAAGTGTCGATAAGGTTGAGTAATTAATGAATATTTCAAAGATAACAAAGTGTGCAATATATAGACAAGTGCATCATTGTGAGTGGAAAAAATAATGGAGGCATGGTACTACATGAAATCAACATGCTAATCACTATGGATCTTTAAAGCATCAAAGGAGAAACTACCATAGTAAATGACATCACATAAGAAATGAATAAATTCAAGGTATTAAATATGGAATTGCTATGAAAAATAATGAATTTTGAGTGCCATGAGATCATGAATGAGATCTAGGTACATTTAAGAAAAGCTCACTAGAAATTTCACTTATGAAAGGTCGAATGATGGGGAATGACATAGTGTTTGTAATGAATTGTAATGGTCTTAGTATTTGTATTCTTCTTATTTTTTGAGGAAAAAAATATCAAGGAGGGATGACATTTATTTACCTAAGAATATGCTATTATAATATATAAGGTGTTAGAGATGACAAGATGTGGCACACATCCCTTAAGTTAGTTATATTGGGTCATTGTGAACAGTATTTGAACTAATATATATTAGGAAATAGATAGGCCTACATTAGGATTATTGATTTACTCCTCCATTTTGTTCTAGGAGGTATTGGGATTTGATATTATAGTGACAAAAAAGTTAATGAGTCTTGATTTATTTGTACATGCTCAATCCTTATTTTGACCCACCATTGATAATTAATCTAAGAAATTCCAAGTAAGCTCCCCTTTCATGAAGTTTGATGTTTAACAAAATTCTCATGTATTTTTGTGTTTATGGGACCCTTGTCAATTTTTTGGGATGCAATCTTTGTCTATTTGGGACCTATCACATTTTCCCTAGGTTCCTCTAAAACATTGGCCCTTGTTGCTCCCTAGCCTACCCTTTACCTTCTCAATCCCTTGGTTTATATATGGAATTAGGACAAAGGGAATAATTCTTGAGATCCCAAATCCCTATTAATCCCTAGTTCCTACCACATGTTATATCCTAGAGTTCTAGAACTCCTTGAAATATCAAGACCCTCGACCCCCTTTATGTTCCTTACCCTAGGTTACAAAAACCCTAGGTAGTCATGGTGTAGTTCCTGTTCAATTTCTGAGATGTGTAGGTAGTCTAGCTAAGGAATCTGAAGAGGAAGATGGAACAAGAGCTTATGATGGTACTTTTGTGGGTATGATGCACATTGTTTTTTTATTATTATGATGCAGAGATTTATTGGGTAGTTAAGTGATGTAGTAGCATGTTGTGAGGATACGTGGAAAGGGCAGCATCATACTATTGAACGTATGGGGACATACAAGAATGAGATACGATTGCTAGAGTTCCTTTCCTAGCACCTCGACTATTATGAATGTGTACTCTAATTTATATGTTTGAGTGAACAGGTACAAGACATCGGCTCCACCTGGATTTATAGGTTTGAGTGTGTCTATTGCTCAACAGAAAAGTTGATTGGGAGATAGTAACGGGGTTTCCCTAGTCAAACCACAACCCTAGTCATAGTGTGTCATTAGTCCTTGTTCAGTATGTTTTGTGGTCATGTTGTCCATGTTTGCTTTGATATTTATTTATCTTGCAAGGTTTGCTTTGTGAAAAATTGATGATTAAATATTTTAAATGATTATTTATTTATTTTAGATTAATGTTGTTAAAAGCTTTTTATTTAATTTAATTAATTAAATTTAATTTATTTGGTAAAGTAATTTAATCCTTGTGATTAAATTTATTTTATTAAGTAAATAAATTAATTGATTACATTTATTTATTAAGTGAATAGATTAATTGATTAAATTTATTTAGAGATTAAAATGTGGTTTGAATTATTAAAATGCAAAAATGACTTGTAAATGTTTTAGAGGAAATATTTGTGTTGTTGAGAAAGATATTTTAATTTTGGACATGCAGTAAGGATAAAAATGACTTGTAAAATGCTTTTAGAGGAAATATTTGTAGAAGGATAAGGGAAGATTGATGTTTGAAGAAAAGAAAATCAATTTTGACCGGATATTATGGCTCTTTTATATTTCATTTACTTAATTTGGGCTATAATATTGGCATCTATTATTTGGTGATGTTCAAGAATATGTATGTTGTATGTGCTCTATAATTTTAAGACTAGTGGTTGTATGCTGTTGTAGTGGATAGATGATGCCCACTAATTTTGTTTTGGCATGCTTGATTAGTATTATAATTTTGATTATGTTTGTAAATTTAATATATTATTAATATATATAGTTTTTGCTCTTTAGTTTTGCTTAAAAACAGCTATCATGGGAATGGAAGGAGGGATATTTTTGAAATGGATTGTTGAAAATTAAAAGCGAGGTTCTCTCGGAATATTTTGTATTCTCAGATTTTGCATCTAGAAGTGGGGGTTTTGAAGGCATTGGAAATTCGAAATCTTAAGGCAAGACTCAAGCCCAACCTTCTATTTCTTCAAGCTAAGAAAATAGGTTCTTTTATTGTTTATTTATTTATATTTATTTTATTGATTTGAAAAGATTGCCTATACGAATTCTATTCTATAGAAATTTTGTTAATTTTGTAAAAAGTTGAGAGATTGTCTGTACAAAAGAATTTGTAATTTTAGTAAAAACTTTTAATTGTTTTGAAATTTTGTAAGGCTTCTAGATTTGAAGATTTGTCATGATTATTTTAGTGCTTTTGTAGAAAATTTTATAGTGAAATCAAAGAGCCTCTGTGAAATTGATATTTTAAACAAAGGAAAACCCAGAGGGAAACATTATAAGATTTAGAAAATCTTTGTAGGATCAAAATTACAAATCATTTCTGACAATTTGATAAAATTGAAACCTCTCTAATAGATTTTAGAAATTGAAACCCTCGGGTTAATTTTGTAATTTTTCCTATAGAAAAGTTTTGTAAATAACTTCATGTAGAAAACAAAAATAGCAAAGAGAGAGTCACTAACTAGGTATGGTCGGACATTTTTATATGTTTTAAAAGACTTGGTGGCGACCTTCAATAGTAAAAAAATTAGAGTAAACTTTATCCTAGAACAAAATTCTATTAAAAGTCACAACAAACTAGGTTTTGTTTACTATTGTTTGAAAAATTGTAAATTAATATATATTTCTTTTCAAATTATTTAAAAATATATATTGAAAAAATTGTATATATTCTTAGAATATTTAAATAATATGTTTAAACAATTTCATTTAAATGTATTTTAAATAGGTGCATGCACATGCATAATTTTAGATATATTAATATGAAATATTTTATCAAAAAGAATTGATGTTTATTATTATGTGTGATTGAATAAATTGGAGTTAAACAATTAGTTTTAGTTTCCTTATTTTTATTGTAAATGGAATTATAATTAAATTGATTAATTTCATGCAATGTGTTATTGCTTTAATTGGATTTAAGAAATCCTAATGTTAGATTATTATATTGTCTGAATTGTTTTTAAGTTGTGTTTCCTCCTACTCATGTTGTTTGGGAAAAATTGGGTTAATTGGGTTTGTAAATCTTCCAGATGTATTTCCTTTGTGAGGGGGTTGTTATTTGTGATGGTTTAGCCTTTGAATTAACTTGGGTAGTGCACGAGGCTTTTATTTAGTTTGGACACATGGTTTTGTGAACAAGTTGTGTTGTCTATTGTTGTAAAGTTGGTATTTTTTATTGGTTTGTGTGCACCTTATCTACCATGGTTAGTGGATTAGTTCCTTATATTGTTAGTTGGGGAGTGGCTCTTCATGGGAGCTGACACACAAGGTGGTTTTTGGGTAACTCATGTAGAGTTAGTCTAATCAGAAAAAACTAAATTAGTGTATTAAGGGAAATGAGTAGTCTAAAACATTTAACTTGATAATTATGCCTCGCTCATGGACTCAAGGACTAGTTCAGACTTGGGATGAAACAATAAGGCTTGGAATGACAAGATAGTTATCTTGTCTCTATGTAAAATGATTGATTCTGTATTGGATTGCATGTGGGGTCGGGTTTCGTGAGAGGCTACCAAGGTAGCCCAAGATGGGGGCCTGAGCCTAGGAAGATTCGTTAGGGTAGCCCATGCAACATTATGATGATACTCCTTCTATGACAACGGTTTATTAGTTCAGTTAAGTACTTGATTCTTTTACTCTAGAAGCAATGTAAACATTATGTTATGTCTTATACTTGTATAGTTTAGTCTTGAGTTTTGCTTGTGTCTAGAGGTTGTCAGTTTTATCTAGGGAACCTTTTTACTATCTCCTAGCACGGGGGGTGGGCCTATAGGTACCACTCGGTTGGGTGGAGCATACACCTTACACCGTTGGGTCCCCACTTCTTGTTTGTGATGGCGGGATCTTCCAGATTGGAGAGCTCGCGTGTACCAGTTGATATGTATCATCTCTTTTGCACTTTGTGTTAGTGGATAATTGTATATGTATTACTCCTCTTTATATTCGAGGATGATTTTTGTATCATGCAATTGTAAAATTATTATTTGAGACTTCCTCACCTTGGAAATGAACTTTGCAATTACTTTATGGAATGAATGCAAGCTATAAATGATTCTTTTATGTACTTTGTATCTTATAAAATGAAATAAATGTTTTAGATGTATGTAATATAATTTCATGAGTAATACTTATATGCTATGATTAATTTATTTATTTATATGGGATTCGAATGTATTGCATTGTCATGTACTTTAGAGAATGTATGTGTTAAGTGTAGTTCACATTGCATGTTATAATTACACTTTCAAAAAAAAAATGCTATGTTTCTATCAAGGTTTGGATTACCCTTTAGGTTATGTGGTAGGGAATTACACACATGGAATCTTAAATCCCACTTCCAATGTTATGAGTCTTCTTGATATCCTAGAACTCACCACACTTCTATCTTGAAGTTTCCAATCCCTATGGAACCTTGATGTCTACCTCTTTCTATTCCCCTTTACCCTTATAGCTTAGACCTCTAGGGGAATGTCGGATTCACCCAAGTGTGACTATGATTGGAGGGGGGATGTGACTACCTTGGTGGAATCTCATAAGAACAAAGTGGATTTTCCCAAGAGAGGGTGAGTTGGCCCAAGGGTGACTAGAAAATGATGGAAAAAGGACCAAAGACTGCAATCACAAGATATTGGATAGATGATGACTAGAAAGACTAAAGATATACACTAGTAAGCACAAGAAGCCACACCAAAAATTAACAAGCCTAGATTAATCAAGTAGGTGTGAAAATCAACGTAGGCCATCATGCTAATACCATCTATTGGTGGCTAGATAGCTAGAGATCACAATCCACAAAGGTGAAGGACCTCTTACCAGTGGCATCCAAATGGTGATTCCGTAGCAATGTCTATCTCAATACACAAAGGTACATCATGAGTAACTTTGGAAAAGAAATAAATGTGAATTAGGGAAAAAGCTCATAAGTAATAAAGCAAGAGATTGAGTAAATGAAAGACACATTTGCACAATTAGGAAGAAGTAGTGCAAGCTAAAGTGAGTTTGAAGGCGATTCAGAGCATCATAGATCAAAATCTTAGTTCTTGACTGACAAGCAGAAAAGGTACTCTTTGTTATCTAAATTATGTGGTTTTTAAATTTAAGGAACTTTCTATTAAAGAATATTCAATCTACTTGAGGAGAATGGCTATTCCTACCATTGTGGAAAT
>VDFB02237214.1:0-21536 GCA_007258455.2 Sequoia sempervirens
TGTAGATCCACTCCTTGAGTTCCCTTCAAGAAAAAGGCTATTTCTGACAGTAGTGCGTTGATGAAGCTACTCATCAAAATCTCATCGGATGGATTGAGAGTATGGGAAAGACGTGTGACAAGGCGGTTAAACCTTGCTACGAACTCCCTCATTGGTTCAGTAAGCTCCATCTTTGAGTTTGAGAGTTGTGCAAATAATTGGTGACTATCCTCGACGAGCTTGAATCTCACCAAGAATCTTTCGGTCATGACTTCCCAGCTTGTAATAATGCCTGGTTCAAGATGATTGAACCAGTTTGTAGTGTTATTCTCCAGAGTCTCCACAAAGAGACGGACGATGATGTTGTTATGTGAAACATGCAAAACGGAACAAGCCACTGTGAATGTTGAGATGTGTTCATCAGGATGCCGAGACCCATCGCTATGGAATCGAGGGAAATGCTTTGGCGAACCCTTGGGCAATTCATGGTGTCCTGCTAAGGCCAATGGCCCAATGTTGTCACCCCAAGGTAATGGGGTTGGACGTCTTACATTTCTTGCATTTCAGCCGTTGCCATTGTTGTTGTTGTTATCGCCCATTGCTTTAGCTGGGATTGGAGATTCTTCTTCAGGTCCTATGAAATGCTCAGGAAACTCTTCAAAGATTTGCTCTTATTGAAAGAGAGGATTATTTCTTCTTCTCTTGTATACTAGGTGAGCCAGGATGCTTTATTCCCACATGGGTGGTGGCAAAACTAGTCTACCTGTTGCAAGATCCGCCCCTTCTTCTTTGTCTAGAGTAGTAGTTGCGTTCCTTCACTGAGTAGATGATGTTTGATTGCCAAAGATAAAACGTCACAGGCTACTGATGATGTTTGACTACTCGCCTTGACTCAGCACAAAGTTTGGCTATATGATGGCCAGAGTGGGTCCTGGTTGTTGAACTAGAGCAGTAGGACGCCAAATGGTCATTCCCATGACATAAAGCGTTAAGCTTTCTTGAAGTTTTCTTGCCTCGTGCCCAACGGTGGGCGCCAAAAAATTGTTGGCGTTAGAATTCGCACCTCTAGAGTGCGTATTGGCAATAGATAGCTGTGCACAGTGCGTAATGACTACTCTTCAAATTAGGAGAGGAAGCTCCCTCTTTTGTTGATATACTTAAAAAGTAAAATAATCTAATTCCTATCTTTTTGACTTAGCTAGAAGAGGCACAAGGTTAAGAAAACCAATACATTGCAGCTAAGGATTTTCTCTAGTTTCCGCAGATCTTTAACTACAACTAAGCTAATGCTAAAACTATCCCATCTCCTCTAGATAAATAGAGCAAGAGGAATTAAGAGTAGGGAATTGGTATACGATAATCTTTAAGTCAGGATTTCCAAGGAGGTGGGACACTTATTCGAGGCGTAGGCTGAAAAAAAGGTTATTGGAAACAACATCAAACGACAATCTCTATCTCTAAATTCCCAAGGAGGAGGGACTCCTATCTAAGGTGTAGATATGAAACAAAGATTAATAATCACAACATCACACGATAAACTTTATTTCTAAATTCCCAAGGAGGAGGGACTCCTATCCGAGGTGTAGATATGAAACAAGCTTTTTAAAAACAAATATAACCCAGGACAGCAAATTGTATGAAGGACCTACCACACAAATAAATGATCAACCAGCTTTATATTAACAAAGTGAACAAGCTCAGTATAACAGTATTGCACGGGAAGGCGGCTCAACAATTTATTATCACAATAAAAGTTATTGAACAAAAACTGAATAGCAATACTACAGGAAAAGTGGGTTCAGCATGTATGCTATCACGCGAAAAAGTTAATTACAAATGAGCAAGAATGCTCTTATTTATAGACCTCAAAGGAGTAGAGAACACTAAAATCTCCTTGAGTTTACACTTAGTCTTGCAAGCATGCAAGAGTTTATTGCTAAACCTAAATATATGCAACTATACAGTTAACTGGAAAACTACCATCAGTTAACTGAAGTAAACTAAACTAACTGGATGTTTGCAACATGCAAGTCCTTATTGATATGCAAATAACTAACAACTAATATCAGTTAACTGAAACAACTCCAACTGTACATAGATGATTCCAAGATAGACATGCCATGATATGTGGGATAGTGAGTTAAGTTGGAAAGAGGCATCAAGTTTAACTCCTGTGTCTAATGTCTATATTGAAAAGGTTGGACGTCCTGTTCTGTAGTTCACTGGCCGTGATCTCAGGCAATTAACCCCTCCACGAGGTTGTTGATAGCATCTCCATCTGGAGCACTGATAGTCCTCTGAAGTACTATGTGTCTTTGGAGCATCTCTCCACCGTCAGTGATCTGACACTGCAGTTCTCTTCTATTCTTTTCCGCTTCATCAAATAATGTTGACATGATTGGTGGTTGATATAACTTACAACCAACTATATCACCACTAAAAATACCATGAATTAGCGTCTGCGACTCTAACTATACATCAATGAGCTCAAGATATTCACCATCCTCATGCTGATACTGGCACGAAACTTGTGACATGAAAGTTCTCACGAACTTGATAGCATTTGTCACCTTCTCTCTACTTTCGGACAACTCTAAATAAATTTTTTCATGTACCTTTATCTTGAAGATTAATTGCTCTCTCCAAGCAAAGATTGCTTCCTTATCCTCCTCTTTTGTAACCAAGTCATATGCTGTCGTCAAGTGAGAGATCATCATCTCATTCCGTGGCTTGTCTACCGCCAAGTCTTGCTCTAACTCCTGAATCTATAGACAAAGTTTGTGGGCGTTGTACCTCAATTGGTACAATTCTGAAAGTATGAAGCAGCCCCTTGTGACGAACTCCTCTGATGACATTTTTACAAGGTTTAGACTATTTTAAGCAAAATGCCTAAATGAAGAAAAAAAATTGGTTTGGGTACTACACATATATATCCACTCACATACATACATGTGTATATACAGACTTCATACTTGTGTATAAAAAATTCAACTGAAAGTACTTTTACTTCTTTGTATGAGGATCAAATATTTCACAGTATCTTTATGGCTTATCCTTTTTGAGATGACAATTGATGCATATTGAGACAAGACATATTGAAACAAACATATTAAAGTAGGTATATTGAAACAAGAAACCATGTGTATATTGAAACAAAAAACCAAACATATTTACAAGCCCAAGTAAATACTTGGAAAAATTGCTTCCTCAAATTGCATCTTTCAGAATACCAACCTCTGCTTGCATCCTCAAATTTGTGTGTCTAGAAAGGGATGTTGTGAGGGTTTAAATATTGTCCTTAAAAACTACGTTAAAATTGCACTAAAAATTGCGCGAAAATCACTTTTTTTGCACACTTTTTCCTAATGAGTTTCCCTTGAGTTTCAATGAGTTTCCAAATAAAAATTAGTGAGTTTCTAGTTGAAAATTGGCACGAGTAAACTCGCAAGCAGCTTGCATGGTTTTCAAACCCATGAGTACTTGCGGGCTTAACAAGTACTTGCCGAGTAGTTTATCTATGAGTTGAACATTCCAACATATATGTATCTTCTTTCCATTGTCCTATATTAGTATACAATGCGTGCAACCCTTAATCAAAACTTCCAATGGGTTGAATCTTGGGAAATTGTTTGCTCTATATTCTTCAGATTTTCTTTTCTCCTTTTTAACTTCTATAATTGAAATTATTTAAGCTAGCATAAGCCATGTCATATATGTTCAATTTTTTTAAACAATGTATTATAATTATATTGATAGAAGGAATTAACCACTATTGAAATTTACAACTTATAACTTATATTTGTTGTTCTGCAGTGTCCATCTAGTGGAATTACTTAATGGTGGTGACTTATTTGCAATGAAAACAATGGATAAAACAATGGTATTGAATCGAAATAAGGTGTGTCTACATGCTCATTTCTATTAATTTCCTATATTAGTGTCCATATGATGTCATCTCAAAATATATTGCTTTCAAATATTTGAATTTGATGATTGTGTACCTTGATTCACAATTTAAAAAGATTATTCATTTAATTCACATTATGGTGGAAGAGATACCTTGGAGATAATTCTTGTGCATACTTTTCTAAACAAGTCCTATAATGTATGTCATTTTTCACTTGTTTCATAAGAATCATAATTTTTTCTCTTTTTATAAACATTACTTCAATGTTTTTCTACATATACATTATTTTTTCTTATTTAACTTGAATTATTAGAAATTGTGCATTCATCCTTACACAAATGTTGTATTTTACTTTTTGATCTACCCAAGAACCTTCTACCAAAATTAGATAAACATGGTATGACCATATGAGGGGTAATACACATGACACAAATACTTATCGTGTGAAAATGATACATATTTGTGGTTATATGTATGGTCAATTATCCTATAATTTTCTTGGTCTATGCCAAAATATTTTCCTAAAAGCTATTAGAATTTATATTCTTTAGTTACCTTAGGAATACATAGAATGTGAGATGATTTCTATGTTATTGGATTAGGAGAAAAGCAATGGTTTTGAGTGTGTTGTGGCTATATTCTCTTAGTCTTGGGGAATTCATCCTAAACTATCAATTTATGGCACTAAAATTCAAATTAGAAGTGAAAGAGGTAGTGCTTTGAAACATCAAAGATGAAATTTCAAGAGTTGTCATGACTAAGAGGATGGAACATCAATTGGTGACAATGATGACTTCATCTATAGGTGAGACACCTTTTTGTGACAACATTTGCTCTATTTTTTATTAGCATAGTATGGTGTTTATTGTTACACCTCTAAGGTTGCCATCTTCTAAAGAGTTTCATCAAAAGATAGGGAAGAGACATGTTGGATATGTCTTTCCTATTGAAGAAGTTATTGGCACCACAAAAGGTCTCAAGAAGGCGTTCATAGTAATATCAGAGTAGTGCAGCATAAGTTTGGTGGAATGACTTCAAATTTAGATACTCTTACCAGTGAGGTCGCTTCATCCTAAATTTAGATAATTGATGCCTATTGAAGGCTTAGTCTTCATTTTTGTTGACTAAATGGAGGTCCAGTGAGGTCACTTCATCCTAAATTTAGGATTTAACTGCATGAGGGGCCTCTATTCAGGAAAATTATTTAAATAAGCATTTGGGTGTCCATTTTCTTCATCACAAGTAGAAGACGGGTTCATCTTTTCTCATGCAAACATGATTTGGAGGCACTACAAGAGGAATTTTTCAGATTTGTTCAAAGATTCATGATCAGATTGCACAGAACACATTAGCAACATTGATTTTTCTAGAGCAATTTTCAAGAACAAATTCTCTTTTTCTTTAGTTTTTAGCAATTTGGGTCCTCATATTTTTGGCTTCTCTTGAAAATCAGCAACTTTTTCTTCAAAGCTTCTACTGTAAATTTTAGGGTTTTCTCTTTCTTTTGTCTTTTTCTAAAATTGATCAACTGGGTTTACTCTGTACAAAATGTTCCAGAATTTTTTGCCACTTCGAGCTGAAAATTGAAGGTTTTGCATGGTGATCAAAAAGACATCTTTTTCAAAATCTGGTCATCTCAGTTCATTCAACACAGTGTTGGCAACAAAACCCAAGTTCTAGAATTTTTAGGGAAAATTGCCCCACTACCCCCTATTTTTAGGGTTTCCAAAAAAAGTCATGATTTGAAGAAACAAAGAAATTGGGTTTGTTTAGCTTTTAGGCACCAACAAAACCCATGTGCCAGAATTTTTCAGAAAGAAAAAGCTTATATAGCCTTGCTACCCCTTACAGTGTCTACCTCAAGAGGTCATTGCATGTCAAAGAAAAAAGTCAATTTTTCAAAATTTTGACGTTGTGGGTTTCTTCAAAAAGATATTCTCTACAAAACCCACGTCTCAGAAATTTTCGAAAAGATTGCTCCTCGAGAAGCTATTTTTAGCCTCACTAGAAGCTATTTTTAGCCTTTTCAGAAGTTCATCTAAACATATCCAAGTTTATAGTCAAAAGTCTAGTTTTTCAGAATGCGATTCAATCCAATTGAATACAAAACCAAATCAGTCTTGATTCATGACTTCTTGAAAAACTTTGACATTGACTTATGCCATGTTCATCTAATGATTAAATTGAGCACTTTGGAAGGCGTAGACAGTACTACAATCAAGCATCTTGATCGCTGCGGATTGTTGGCAACAACTTCTATTCCCATCACAGTGTCAGATCTCGAGTTTTTCATTGCATGCATCAAGCATTACAACCCTTCTACACAACAAATTCAATCAGCAGATGAGTGAGTTGTTTGCAGCCTCAAGCCGAGAGATGTTGAAAAGTGTTTCGCCATCCCACCTCTTATAGATAATTGCATTATAATCATGGATGAATGTAAAAAGATATGGCATGCAGAAAAGAATAGGTCCCAAAAGGTCGCTCAAAGGTGGCTAAAAGAGCAGCGAACCAATTTTCCAAAGAAGCTTGGGCGTGGAGAATTCAAAGATGAGATTGCTATCCTAATTACCTTGCTCAACCAGATCACGGGCCAAGAAGAAGCTAATATCTTTCGACCATGAATGTTTTATGTCATCTCTCAAATTGTCAATAATAAAGAACATTATGACTAGGCAATGTTGATCAGTGAAGTTCTTCACTAGCAAATCATTGGATTTCGCAAGCTCCATGAGTTTCATATGGTTTCACATCTCGTCTATCTTATTGCTTTCTAAGGAAATTTTAGAGTCTTGAAAACTGTTGGAACTCTTGGTGTTCAACATGTGCATGAATACTTCCCACAGTTGGAATCCTCACGGGTTGAACAGGATTTCAAGCAGGTGAACAATCATTTTCTGATGAAGATAGTGAGAGATCTTGACAACGAGATGCACATAAGGATTTCAATGGATGGAAAATCAGCAATGGTGAATTGGGCTGATTGGTTTATCCAATTTCCCACATTCACCTACATTAGAGTGTATGGTTTCTTAGGAGAACCTTTGATGCTACCAAGATACCCATCTAACAAAGTCTTGTTCATGGAGTTCTTGAGACAAGTTCATGAGGTTCATTCTTTTCTACACAATTGGCATAAGACAACGTTCACTTTTCATGTGGATTGGGCATATACAAATGCAAATTAGCAACCGATTGTAAGTTGATGAACAACGAATTGTCAAAACTTCATCTCAAGTACCTCAACGAAAAGAGCTCGTATGATCCTTGGGGCATCTTTGCAGCTCGTTTGGAGCGGAATCATTCACACAAGCCAACTCTTGAAGACTTTTGGGTCAATTGTGAGGATGAATTCGAAGTACGTAGGTGCCATTATTCAAACTCACTCTTCCTCAACTTGTTGATGTCTTATAAGAAGATGTTGAAGGTTTTTCGGATGATGATGGATAAGTATTACTTACTACATTCATCAAAGATCAAGTTGCTCGCCAGTTGCTTCGACAACCAGATTGGTATGCCAAAGAGAGCACTTCAGTTGAGGATCTATCAAGCTGAGTTGTCAAGCCCAGTATGTTTTTCTTGGACGGCAAGAGGAGGCGGAAGGTAGTCCCAGTTTCAGAGCTGCCAATTATACATTCTTCACTACCTTCCACGTCAAGATCAAAACCTAGACAAAAGACGTGGAGCAATCCACCTAAAGGTGCTAGGGTTAGTGAAAAAATGAAGAATTTGAAAGGAAACACAAGTCAACGAGAACAACTAGAAAAGGTGCCAGAAATTCCAGTGGAGCTAGTAGCACAAGTTGAAGCAAGGTCCTCATCTTCTGGTCCGCCACTATCTCTTCAGCCTCCTCCCATTCAGATAGATTCAGAATCAAAATCGCTAGTTCATGGAGTCTCAATGCTAGTTAATTCATCAGGAGTTGATATAGTTGCAGTCGTTTCTCCTAGAGATGTTAACATAGATCATTCATCTTGTCTTGAGAAAACTTTGGGTAGAAGGAGGCGAAAGCCTTCCTATCAACCGGATCTTTTAGAGTTTGGAAATGTCTATCAAGCCACGTCAAACATGAAGATCGAGAAATAGGTACACATAGAGTTGAATCCTGATGTAAAGATTGTCTTTGAGGTTGCTACGCCGCTCAAGGGAAAGAGACTAGATGAGGTTGAGTTGGTGATTTCACCTTTGTCAAAGCCAACCTTGGTAGAAGGACTTGGCATGTGGACGTCAGCCTCTTTAAGGTAGCTACGGGTAATCTTCAGGAGCGGGTGATGAAGGACGGAGAAGACAAAGCGGTCCTCAGGCTGAAAATAAGCAGTTGCAACAATATATCTCAAATCTTCTTCATGGGACTTCAAATGTTGTGGCTATGTTTCCACATGTTCTAGAATCATTTGCAGATCAACAATGGCTGGATCAGTTGGTTAATCGTGGAAAGCATTTGGAAGACTTGATCAAAGATTTTGTGGCCACGGGCAAATACATTCTTGTAAAAATGTACCAATTAAGGTATAATGCCCATGATCTTCGTGTAGGAATTCAGCAGCTTGAGTTGAGTATGGCGGAAAACAAACCAAGAGATGAGATCATCATTTCTCACTTGGAAATTGCATATGATGCCGTTGTAGCAGATGAAGACAAAAGAAAGCTTTTTGCTTGGAGAGAACAACACCTCTTCAAAGTAGAAACTTATGAAAGAGTGTCTACAAAGATGGCTGAAATTAAACAAAATATTGTCAGTGCTCTCAAGCTCGTAAGCGTATTCATCACACAGATCCCATGCCATTATCTTCATGATGATGGTAGCTACATCGATCTCGATGTCGTGCAAAAAGAATTCTAGAGTTTGGTCCATGATGGATTTGATGATGATCCTATGGCATCCAAGTTGAATCATTTTTTTGTAATGTCAACTTGTTTTCACAAGGCAGCTGAGGAGGTCAAAGAATGTATGAATCATGAAAGTTTGAAACAAAGTAGTGTTGAAACGAGGGTTTAATAAGCAAAACTAGAATTCTATTAAGTTATAAACTTTAATTGTTACTTTGAGTTTGAATGATCACATTCACATCCTAGCTATAGTTTTCAATTTCATATCTGATTTCATGGCTTCATTATAAATGAAATTCATATAAAATCATTATTTTTTGCAAAGTATGTACATTGTAAAGTTAAAAATAAATAATAAAATCCCATCTTAGCAAGCCAATTTATATAGATTATTAATAATAAATATATTAATATCTAATAGTCTATAATATATTTTTTTATTCATAATAATATAATATATTAAATTTTAAATATATATATATATATTAAAATTTAAAATTTAATATATTATATTATTATGAATAAAAAAAAATATTATAGATAGTAAAACTATAAAATTTAATATATTTATTATTAATAATGTATATAAATAAACAATAAAATCTCATCTTAGCAAGCCAATATATATACATTATTAATAAATACAGTGTTCCACGGGGACGCGTCCCCCCAAAAATTTTGACGAACCCGAGACAGAGACATTTCTGAAATGTGGGGATGCCTAGGAAATGTCCCCCCGCCGTCCCCCCATTTCGCCATCGTCCCCTAAACGTTTCTTCCAAAAGGGGACTTCCAGGCATCTCCGAGACTCCTGGACGTCTCTGAGACTCCGAGGAGACTCCTGGGCATCCCCCACAAAAATGCATTTAAATAATATTTTTTTCTTTTAAATTTAAAAAACAAAAATGAAAACTATTACAACTTAAAAGATTTAAGTAAATTTAATTATTTGTTACCCTAAGTCAAAGACTTAATATCATTTTTTTGTTTTCATTTACCTAAAACATTCAAATTGACAAAACATACAATTTGGAAAATCAACTTAAACACTTCATGTCTCTAGCATTTCAAGGACACAATAGATATGAGCTTTACAAGCCTTGGTGAATTGACTGAATCATCATTACAATCAATATACTCTTCTCATAGACACACTAGGACTGTGCTGACAGAGCAACCCAGAATATGCAATAACAGAAATAATATAACATCTTAAATAACAAGTAATTTCTATATGACTTAAAGACTGAAATGCTTGCACAGAATACTCAGTTTGCTACAACAGACTTCTAACTCAGTATTTGAGCAGATTATACAATAACTGATCAAGGCAATGCATATATTACTAAGTACAAATAAACCTGTAATGTCCCCGTTTTTAGCATTGCACCTTTCAGTGATTGATGGCTTTTTCACGGTGTGCTGTTGGCTAATCAGAGACAGAATTAGGGTTTCCGGTTGCTTGGTGAGTTCTTTTGAAGATTCAGGGGTTTACATGTTGGAGTTGGGCTATTCGGATCTTGGATTCCTTCTAGGTTTTCTGAGAGCTTCGCTGAGGTATGACATGCAATTGCGTCGGGCAACCTTTCCAGACTTACTATTTTTAGTAAGTTATGACAGCTACACCTTGGAGTTTAGGATTTTGGTTTGGGGATTCTTTCTGGGTTTTCAGAGAGTTTCGCAACGGTGGCGCATGCATTTCATTCTGAGCAACTTCTTGAATTTACTATTTTGAGTAAATTCTATTATTAACAGTGATCCAATCAGCACCAGCTCCGTCAACTTTCCTCTTCTAGGCAGTTCATTGGGTAATTTTGATTTTTGGCTTAAGGGGTTCATTTTGGAGAAATAAGTATTTTAAAGACAATAATGTTTTATTTTATAAAATAACCCCTTGTCCTAGTAATATGACTTTAAGTTGTTTTAAAGAAGGGGACCTTGAGGGGTATTTTCTCATGAAGAAATATTTTTATATTTCTAAAGCCAAATTGCCCTTAAGAGAAATTGGACGCCAACCTTTGGAAAAGAATATGTTTTATTTTAAAGTGATTTTATCACTAAAGAAAAGGTACGCCATTTTGAAGGAGCAGCCTAGTCAAAGTCAAAAACCTAAAAAGGTCTTGAAGTGGGGCGCACCTTCTAGAGGTTTCTAGAGATTCTCTCAAGGGTCTATATATGGAGGCAGTTGCTCTTCATTTTCTCATCTTTTATCTACAGGAATGTGTTGGCGTAACAACTAGCACCTCTGGAGTAAGAGTTGGTACGGACAGCTATGCACAGTACGCAATGAGTGCTCTTCAAATTAGGAGGGGAAGTGTTGATGTGTTTTTCGTGACCGCACCAACGCAGAATAAAGTTGCCAATGGCTTCCCTATTCTCTCTTGATCAAAGTATTCCGCACGCTAAGATTGCCAGAAAGTTCGTGCGTTCAACTCCAAGGTTCCTTAAGTGCGAATAGGCTCAGTTTGGCTCGATGTGATTTGCGGTATTTCAAGGGGACTTACAGAATTGTTCGGCAGTGGAGAAAGGAATTCAAATGCTCGAAAGATTTATTTATGAAGTGCGGGTTTCCTATTCTAACCAGAAAGTACTGAATTGAAAAGGGTGTAGGGCCTAAGAAGTTTATGTTCTATTCTAAATGCAGGATATGTGGAGCTTCACTTCAATAGAATTCAACCGGATTTCACCTAGCCTCCGTCGGACAGCCTCAGCAAAATCGGTGCAATCTTCAAGGGAAATAGCAAAAGATGTTCAAATTATGACTTAACATGCATACACCATCACAACGACGCATATAAGCATATAAATCACAACCGAAGTTAAACACAAGATAATGTCTAGTTGACCACGCAAGGCAGACTTATCATCAACAAGCCGCTTAGTGGTATGGAATAAAGCGAAGCTATCTCAATAAAACACCAACACAAGTAAGCTATTTGCATGAACTAAGCTACTTGGATACGAAAGGAAGAAGAAACCTTGCTAGCATTTCATGACAAGACGAATTCCATCATCAATGAAAAGATCTATTATCATAAAATGTGTTACACAACAATCTCTTCAAAAGTTTTCAAAGGGAAAACTTTCTCTCTTCTCCAAATTATGCAAAATGCTCTACAATACTAAGCTACTTCTAAGTTGTCCCTCTACTCTATGTCTATTCTAATCTTCTCTACTGTCTACTATCTACTTCTAATGAATTACAAATGAGGGGGACTCCCCCTTTATATAGCTAGCCAAGTCCCAAAAGACGGCTAGGGTCACAATCAATAGAGTGGCCAGAATCGTGCCACCTCAGCCCTAAATAATATTGCCCTAAAAACCGCCACAGAGGAGAGTGGGGTAATAAATGCGCCATAGTGTCCACCATCATCCTTCTAGAAGATTCCATTTGTAGACGCGTTCACACTGTTCTCAATCTTCTTTCTTGGCGTTGTTCTTTGACTTCTTCCACTTGAGGGTCATTTGAGCTAACACTTAGCCAATTTCTTGCAGCTTTTCTCCTTCGAGATTGAAACTCATCTTCATCGTGCTTCCACTTCACGTCATCGTGCTCTGGCCTCAACATTCCTCCTGCAAAGCAAGCAAGGAGAGAAGCATTAGAACACTTCACAATATAAACTCAACTTACTTACCTGATCCTCACGCTCCAACTTTCAAGCGTTCATCGCCAACTTTGCGTTCAAGCTCATGCCTTAGACAAATTTCATCATCCTCGAGGACGCATCATCTTCAACTGCATCTTCAAGAAACTCATTTCACCTACTGGAGCTCTGGCAACTTTGATTTTGTTCATCTCTGGCTCAAGAAAACTATCCTCACGAAGGATTGAAGCAAATTCACCTAGGCAGTTTCTTTCAAATTCATCGTCTGGAGGATCTTACCTTGAAAACGCATTTTCTTCATTTTTGCCTTAGAAAATTTTGAAATTTCCCTTAGGAAATACCTCAACCTGGTGCCCATTTAAAATCTTCATCCCAAAATTCTCGACAAGCTGTGGAAGACCTTAAAATCAACTCCTCATCGATAATCTTCGATACCCAGAAGAAAATTTTCTCCAGAACGCATCGAACCCATGGGTGCACGACGAACGGGTTCATTTTATTTCTCTGAATTTTGAACCTTGGAAAATTATTCTTTCAACAACTTTGTTCTCGTTCTTCGATCCCCTCTGAGAATTTTGCTCTGACTTGGAAAAATTTTACCAATCCTGTGCAGCTGGCATCATCTGACTTCATCTCTGGCAACTCTGCTGTGTTTCAAGGAAAATTCCATCACCTCTCTAGACTTGGGCATTTTTCTAAGGGAGAAAATATTTGTGCCTTAGAAATTTTTTTGAATCACTTAGCACTTTGAAAAAAAATTTCCCTTAGAAAATTTTTATTCATCCTTCAATCCATCTTGCCAGTGGTGAGAAAAAATTCATCAACTTTTCTTAGAAAATATTTCTTGAAAGCACATCACACTTAATTTATTTTTCATCTGGCAATTTCAACGCCTAGGCATGCATTATTCATCCTTTGTATTTTATTCTCCATAAAATTTCCAACGCCCTAGCAATCATCTTCAACACCTTGGGCGCAAATGACACATGCTGAAGGATATTCATCACCACGCCTAGGAAAATACTTTCAACACTTTGCATTTTCAACACCTAACACACTTCATCCACCCTAGGCGCATATGATACTTGAAGAAGAATAAAATCACGCCTAGCATACATTCTCCACCCTTACATGCCTTAAAAAAAATTCTAACACCTTACCACCTTAGCATCTTGTTTTCACACTTCACACGCCTTAGGAAATTTTTCTAACACCTTATAACTCCCATCAACCCTTGGCGCCTAGCACTTGAGGAGGAAATTTAAAATCACGCCTAGAATTCATCACCTTGGGCGCATTTGATACTTCAAGGAAGATAACGCCTTGGTATTTACCACCTTTCACCACGTCTAGGCAATATTTTCACCCCACTTACCATCTTACACACTTGGGCGCACATTATGCTTGTGGAAGAATAATATTTCTAACGCCTTCCTTATTTTGTCTTCACATGAGCTTGTTTGGGCGCATTTAGGAGGGTGAGAAGGATAAAAACTTTGACTTGTTGACCCACTTCTTCCTTGGGCGCATTTCCATGTATGTGAAGGACGAACTTGTTTGACTTGTTGACTCCCTCCTACCTTGAGCGCATTTTTGATGTGGAGGAGGACAAAACATTTCAAACGCCTTGGAGTGACCCTTCATCTCCCACGTTTTGTCTTCACATGCCCTCTTTTGGGCGCATTTTGCCTATAGTGGAGGATGGAAACATTTGACTTGTTTGACCAGCTTCTAACTTAGGCGCATTTGCTACTTGATGGAGAAAAAACGCCTTTATGTGACTCTTGAACTTCTAGTTTTTGTCTTTACATGGCCCATTTTGGGCGCATTTTGCCATGCAAGAAGGATGAACTTTACTTAGAAATTTTCCTTGACTCTTTTATGAGGTGGGCGCATTTAGCTGGGTAAGGTGGATGAAGTTTATTGACTTCTTTGACCCTTTTGAGAGGTGGGCGCATTTAGCATAGGGAGGTGGATTTTACACTTAGAAAATTTTTGAATGCCTCCAGCTTGCTTGTGGGCGCATTTTACCCCTGGTGAAGGACGAGGTCTCAGACTTAGAAAATTTTCAACTTTTTCCTCTTCAAGTTTGGGCGCATTTTGCCCCTGGAGCAGGATAAAAACTTTGACTTTCTTTGACTTTTCTCACCTTGGGCCCATTTTGCCCTGTGTGAAGGATGAACCTCGTTTTCAAAAATTTTCCACGCCTCTAGCTGAGATGGGCGCATTTTCTTATGCCTGCTGGACGAGACTCCAGACTTAGACAAATTTTTCGTCATCCTTGCCAGCCTACGTGCCCTGCTATTTATAGTAAGTTCTCTGGATTTGCGCCTGTGAAGCTCGGAATGGCCTAAAATTTTGAACGTAGCATCCTCATAACCCTGTTAACCTGTCGGCACTGCCATTTTCAATCACCCTGCTATTTATAGCTCGTTTTAAAGGTGGCTTACTATAAATAGTAAGCTCTTGTTTCGAGTAGCTCCAAGTCTGGACGAGTTGAAATTTGACGAGGCGCCTCTCACCACGGACTTAGCCGACCGACGCATGCGTACCGGGATGCATTATTTTAGTATCGCTTTCACTTCACTTTACCAAATAACGCTCAACCTGAAATTTCTACCGCTGCCAGAGTAGCTTTAGCGAACGCTGGATTGCTGGCGAAGCATTCTGCTCTAAGATTTTGACTTTTGATGCCTATTTTAGGCCTCAAGCTCGGAAACCCTTAACTTGCAATCGCATGACAAAGATCTTCGCTTGTTCTCGCTTCGCGGAAATCGATCGCCTCGTGAACTGGACCGGGCTGAAGCTACTACGACACACCCGCTAAAAATAGCAAGTTCCCATCAGTGAGAAATCCTCGCTTGCATGTCACACCATCGCTAAGCCTTGAAACCCATCGAATCACCGACATGCAAAAGAAACCTTGACATGCAAACCCAAAATAGCCCTGGTTGAACTTAAAAGTGGTTGTCTCAATTTGCATGTTACATCATCGCTGGCATCCCTAAAACCTGTATGAATATCCGCATGCAAAGAAAAATCTCCAGACCGGACTCGGGAATTTGTGCCAAGCCGGGCCATAAAAATAAAGTCGTCCGCTTTTTGCTCAAATTTGCATGTGAGTAGTCCGATATGCTCAATGTCAGGTGGACCGTTTGAACTCCTTGGGTAAGTGCTGGACAAATCGCCTTGAACTTCACACTTACTAAAAATAGTAAGTACCTCAGAATTCGATGAAAATCTGCTGAGAGCCTGCTGGAAGCATACTGACAACAACGTTAAGCTCAATTTTCAATTTATTCACTTCATTTGCCCCTGAATTAGCCAGAAACGATGAAACCCTAATTTTCAGACTTGGTCAATTTTCACTCGCTCCGAAAAGCAGACAGTAGAAAAGAGAGACGACAACAAAAACAAACCAACACCAAACCAAAAGCAAAGCCAAAAATAGGGGGTCCCCATTTGCAATGGGGCGATGTGTGAAAAACGTCACAACATTAGCCCCAACCCGAATAAATGTTCCTGAACATTTCAAAGACAAAACCCATTCCATACTTAGAACCCTTGGATAATATTTCCAAGCCATCGATTGACTGGGGAACATACTTAAAAGGGAAGAGGAATCCTAAATTGGATCAAGGCACCTCATCTTTTGATTACAAGTGTGTGCATATGCGTTTGTTCCAGCTCAAAAAGACCATTGAAGTTCCTAGAATCCGTCGTAGCAAGTTATATAAGTATCTTTCTTCAAAAGCATCCTGGACATTGCCTCGCTGCCAGTCAGGCGTCCATAGCCCCGACGAGGTTATCGCTACAATTCTCACGAATATTGCTCCACTGCCGGCCGGGCGTCCATAGCCCCGGTGGAGTTACTCGTATGTTCCCAAAACCAATATTTCACAATATTTTCTTTCATTTTTCATTTTCTTTCTCTCTTCTTTTTTTTCAGATATTCCTTTTGGGCACATTTTCTTTTCCTTTTGATTTTCCGTCAATTCCTCAATTGGTTGGCAGGCAATGAAGCCTCCACTGGGTTTGAGAATTGTAGTGGCGCTGAAGCAAGACGTAAGATTTTCACTTGCCAAAACTTCTCCTAAGAAACCTCAATGACTTAGAGCAATCAATCATGTGTGTAGAATATAGTAATCGTGAGACTTGGTGTCAAGACACAATGGATGATTCCCTTCCGAGTCAAGTACAAAACCTAACCAAATGATAAGACTTGAAAGAACAACCTCGGATTCTAAAGCACTTCCTGAATAATTATCTAAGAAATGGACTAACATTACATCAACATTGTACTGGAGTGTGGCGGAAACAACACAACACCCCCCCTACAAATGGGATCCCCTTTTATTGAAAGCAACAACTAACTATGAAAGCAAGACAACTAATCTAAACAAAAACAAAAATTTTAAGCGAACAACAATCAAAAGACCTAAGTATATACAACTCCTGGCATGATTTCTTAGGATGTGCAGTAACAGCAAAGCAGTAGTTGTAGTACGAAGTTTTGCAAACTTGTCTTTAAACTCAGAAAAATATTCTTTCAAAGGACAAATCTCAAATTCAGGCAAAACTTCAGGAAATATCAACAACTGAGGCAACTCATCCGGACCATGATCAATCCATAAACAAGTCTTCTTCCCTAAATCTCCATAATCAAAATGATATTCTTTGTAATCAACAGTGGGGGAAGATATAACCTGGTGGTCTTTGTTTATTAGCATGAATTCTTGCCTATCATCCATTGCTTCATCAGGAGGCCGAAGTTGATGGTGAACCATACCACTTGCATTCAAAATGTGTAGATGATCCAAACTGGGAGGAGTGGGGCGGGAAATCAATTCGAAAGAGCACTTGGAAACTTGGGTTACCTCATGCGCTGGCTCCTTTTGGATCTCTAGCAATGGATCAAGCCCCAACCCGAATTGCTTTTCATTTTCCATCTCTTTATCAAGCAGTATTTCATTTGTTTCAATTTCATCAAGCAACTCCTCCATGACTGTGAATAATGGATCAAGTGTTGATGCAAAATGCATTTCATATTTTGTCTCCATCTTGGTAGCCCATTGATCGTCAAACACATCATCTTGCCTTAAGCTGCTTGTCATTTCTTCCATCTTGTCCATGCATGATTGAACCTTTTCATCAAGGAGCATCCCTTCTTGAAGTGTATTAGAATCACTTCCCTCTTCACGTTCTCCTCCTCGAGAGAATGGACATTGAAAATTTCTCACACCATCTATACTTTGAGCTGAGCCCACTCCTGGCACTTGATGGTCTTCAATAGCTTGCAATCTTGTACATTCACTCTCTTCCATGTGCTGACAGTTGCCTTGGGTGATTCCTCTTGCTTGGATATATCTCACGGCTTCTTTGATCTTTGCTCCAATTGCTTCTTGTTCTAGCGGGATGTAGGAACAATCTTCATCTGCTTGCTCCCTAAGCTCGATCACATCATCCTGTTGTGACTCATTCTCCTTGTTGTTGGGTGATGTCGAAGTACATTCTTCATTTGGTGCTAAAAATGTTTGTGTGGCATATTCAATCCATCTTTTGTCTTTGAATAATCCATATGGTAGCACTGGTAATCCGAGGCGACTTCTGGCGAAGTTGATGGCTAGTTCACACGTTGTGCAAGTGAACTCTGGATGAGGTGCGTTGTGAATTCGACACCAACGAGGGAGCAAAACACCTTTCAAGGGATCATTGCCAAGTTCCAATTGACCTTGGATCCTAAGTATGAATCTTGCGAAAGCCTCATTCACCACTTCTGGACGGCTATAATCATCGGGTTCTACATCCAAAACTCCTGGCTTCGGAACATCCCAAAAGAAAATTTTTTCTTGGAGAACAAGCTCTATCCTTGAGAGGAATGTCAAGCAACCGATTTCTTCGTGCTGGGAGGTCTCATGAATTCGACATCTTCCTGGCAAAGCAAACTTAGACAGATTCTCGGGCCACAGCTGTGCATTCAATCTTTCATGAATCTGAGCAATGTCTGTAAGACTGCCTTGAGGGAAAGAAATATGCCCATCCATCGAGAAATCTCTTTTTTGATTTTCCATTTTTTGTGTTTTTTTGAATTTTTCAACTTTTCACTTTTTTTGGATTTTTTGACATAAGAGAGATCTAACATATCTCCAATTTGGAAATTCAAAGCTCATATTGGTTCCTTTCATCCTTTGGAACAATTCGAAGCTCCCCCTCCCTCTAGCGCCAATTCTGTTGAGCGCTTGGAGGAGGGTAAAAGAGTCTTTAAGATTGTCTCCACAAATAAAATTTGATAAAATCTGGAGTTCAACTGATCGGTGCTTCGCGTTCAGCCCTCCTTCTAGCGCCAATTCTGTTGATGTGTTTTTCGTGACCGCACCAACGCAGAATAAAGTTGCCAATGGCTTCCCTATTCTCTCTTGATCAAAGTATTCCGCACGCTAAGATTGCCAGAAAGTTCGTGCGTTCAACTCCAAGGTTCCTTAAGTGCGAATAGGCTCAGTTTGGCTCGATGTGATTTGCTGGTATTTCAAGGGGACTTCAGAATTGTTCGGCAGCGGAGAAAGGAATTCAAATGCTCGAAAGATTTATTTATGAAGTGCGGGTTTCCTATTCTAACCAGAAAGTACTGAATTGAAAAGGGTGTAGGGCCTAAGAAGTTTATGTTCTATTCTAAATGCAGGATATGTGGAGCTTCACTTCAATAGAATTCAACCGGATTTCACCTAGCCTCCGTCGGACAGCCTCAGCAAAATCGGTGCAATCTTCAAGGGAAATAGCAAAAGATGTTCAAATTATGACTTAACATGCATACACCGTCACAACGACGCATATAAGCATATAAATCACAACCGAAGTTAAACACAAGATAATGTCTAGTTGACCACGCAAGGCAGACTTATCATCAACAAGCCGCTAGTGGTATGGAATAAAACGAAGCTATCTCAATAAAACACCACACACCGAAGTAAGCTATTTGCATGAACTAAGCTACTTGGATACGAAAGGAAGAAGAAACCTTGCTAGCATTTCATGACAAGACGAATTCCATCATCAATGAAAAGATCTATTATCATAAAATGTGTTACACAACAATCTCTTCAAAAGTTTTCAAAGGGAAAACTTTCTCTCTTCTCCAAATTATGCAAAATGCTCTACAATACTAAGCTACTTCTAAGTTGTCCCTCTACTCTATGTCTATTCTAATCTTCTCTACTGTCTACTATCTACTTCTAATGAATTACAAATGAGGGGGACTCCCCCTTTATATAGCTAGCCAAGTCCCAAAAGACGGCTAGGGTCACAATCAATAGAGTGGCCAGAATCGTGCCACCTCAGCCCTAAATAATATTGCCCTAAAAACCGCCACAGAGGAGAGTGGGGTAATAAATGCGCCATAGTGTCCACCATCATCCTTCTAGAAGATTCCATTTGTAGACGCGTTCACACTGTTCTCAATCTTCTTTCTTGGCGTTGTTCTTTGACTTCTTCCACTTGAGGGTCATTTGAGCTAACACTTAGCCAATTTCTTGCAGCTTTTCTCCTTCGAGATTGAAACTCATCTTCATCGTGCTTCCACTTCACGTCATCGTGCTCTGGCCTCAACATTCCTCCTGCAAAGCAAGCAAGGAGAGAAGCATTAGAACACTTCACAATATAAACTCAACTTACTTACCTGATCCTCACGCTCCAACTTTCAAGCGTTCATCGCCAACTTTGCGTTCAAGCTCATGCCTTAGACAAATTTCATCATCCTCGAGGACGCATCATCTTCAACTGCATCTTCAAGAAACTCATTTCACCTACTGGAGCTCTGGCAACTTTGATTTTGTTCATCTCTGGCTCAAGAAAACTATCCTCACGAAGGATTGAAGCAAATTCACCTAGGCAGTTTCTTTCAAATTCATCGTCTGGAGGATCTTACCTTGAAAACGCATTTTCTTCATTTTTGCCTTAGAAAATTTTGAAATTTCCCTTAGGAAATACCTCAACCTGGTGCCCATTTTAAAATCTTCATCCCAAAATTCTCGACAAGCTGTGGAAGACCTTAAAATCAACTCCTCATCGATAATCTTCGATACCCAGAAGAAAATTTTCTCCAGAACGCATCGAACCCATGGGTGCACGACGAACGGGTTCATTTTATTTCTCTGAATTTTGAACCTTGGAAAATTATTCTTTCAACAACTTTGTTCTCGTTCTTCGATCCCCTCTGAGAATTTTGCTCTGACTTGGAAAAATTTTACCAATCCTGTGCAGCTGGCATCATCTGACTTCATCTCTGGCAACTCTGCTGTGTTTCAAGGAAAATTCCATCACCTCTCTAGACTTGGGCATTTTTCTAAGGGAGAAAATATTTGTGCCTTAGAAATTTTTTTGAATCACTTAGCACTTTGAAAAAAAATTTCCCTTAGAAAATTTTTATTCATCCTTCAATCCATCTTGCCAGTGGTGAGAAAAAATTCATCAACTTTTCTTAGAAAATATTTCTTGAAAGCACATCACACTTAATTTATTTTTCATCTGGCAATTTCAACGCCTAGGCATGCATTATTCATCCTTTGTATTTTATTCTCCATAAAATTTCCAACGCCCTAGCAATCATCTTCAACACCTTGGGCGCAAATGACACATGCTGAAGGATATTCATCACCACGCCTAGGAAAATACTTTCAACACTTTGCATTTTCAACACCTAACACACTTCATCCACCCTAGGCGCATATGATACTTGAAGAAGAATAAAATCACGCCTAGCATACATTCTCCACCCTTACATGCCTTAAAAAAAATTCTAACACCTTACCACCTTAGCATCTTGTTTTCACACTTCACACGCCTTAGGAAATTTTTCTAACACCTTATAACTCCCATCAACCCTTGGCGCCTAGCACTTGAGGAGGAAATTTAAAATCACGCCTAGAATTCATCACCTTGGGCGCATTTGATACTTCAAGGAAGATAACGCCTTGGTATTTACCACCTTTCACCACGTCTAGGCAATATTTTCACCCCACTTACCATCTTACACACTTGGGCGCACATTATGCTTGTGGAAGAATAATATTTCTAACGCCTTCCTTATTTTGTCTTCACATGAGCTTGTTTGGGCGCATTTAGGAGGGTGAGAAGGATAAAAACTTTGACTTGTTGACCCACTTCTTCCTTGGGCGCATTTCCATGTATGTGAAGGACGAACTTGTTTGACTTGTTGACTC
>VDFB02237215.1:0-13642 GCA_007258455.2 Sequoia sempervirens
GAACCCTAACTGTAACTTGAACTTGATTCTAATCATAACACTAATTGAATGCCAACCCTAGCCCTAATTGAACTCGAACCCTGACTCTAATTGAACCTTGTTGTAGGGGTTAAATTAGGGTTCAATTAGCATTCTAGTTAAACCCCAATTGTAGGATTAACCAAAATAAGCCTAAATAAACCCTAACTATAACTTGAACTTAACCATAATCATAACACTAATTCAAACCATAGAAGTATGACATACCATAAAAAATCAAGTTTAACCAACACTCTTTCAACATCCAGTTTGCTTTTAGTCATCAACATTAAGATAGAACTTCTGACACTATTAAGAGAGATAAATGTTCCGACCAAATTTGTATTACATCGACTACAATAGTGGTGTACCATGTGAAAACTCTAGGTGTTAATAATAGTAATATATAACCCCTTTTATAGATTATGCCATTCACCTGACAATATTTTTAGATTATGATGACATTCTCAATGGAGATTAGGCAATCTATTGATAGACGTAATCAAGGATAGTTATAAGCATGATATAATGATTATACTCCAAATTAGAACAATGGCATGGGTACATTAGTTCACATCATCATTTGTGACATGCTCATCTAGGACTACATCGAAAAAAAATTCATGTTTCTCTACATATGCTGTCAAGTCCATCTAAAGGAAAAAAATGTTTTAGTCATAATACAACATTATGGTCTCTAAGCTCAATGCTACTATAATTGCTTTCAAAATCTAGGGAAAACTAAGTTGCTCAAATTCACTATGTTATCCAATAGATATAAATTTTTGAAACAATTTAAGGATGATCATGCTTGAGTTGTCAAAAGATAATATTTTGATAAGATTATAATATTACATGATGTTATAGATTAAGAAACATAATTGTACTTGTGTAGCCAAAAAATTTTGAGGATGAGGTAGTTTATTTTTTATAGTTTAGAATAAACACGTGTGGATGAAAGGAATTGAGAGGAATAGAAAGAGTTTGTTGAGGTAAACATAGTTACAAACAATCTGCACAGTTTGTCAGGTTTTCCTAATTGATAAGTAGATATCTATTTGAATATTAACTTATAAGGTTGAAAGGAATTGAGATGAATATGCATAGCTAGTTATGCTTTCCTACTTAACAAGTAGAGGAATCAATTAAAAAAAAATATAAAACAAATATTTCTTAAAAATCTATATTTGACTCAAATATTAAAATACATATATTTATTTTTTATGTTCTTTGCTCATACCCATAAAATAATATATATTTGTCTTTACAAATATTTAAATTTATTATATATTTATATATATATATATATATATAAATATTTAATATGAACATTTAAATTGGATATGAAAATTTAAACTTGGCTAAAACTAAACATTTTTTTTAATTTAAATGAGAAGAAAAAAATCTTTAAATTTAGACTATTTATTTAATTAATATAATAAAGTTATTTATTTCCTTACTAATTATTAATTAGTTAACATGTTTTATTTCACAAACTAATATATAGTAATTAACATAAGTTGTAAATAGAAGGTGAATTATTTCTAAAACAAATATGATAGAATTTGTGATTGATTTAAATGATTAATTTATTAATATTAATTTTAATTTGATTTAAAAGTAATTATTGTTAATTTTAAAGTTGATTTTTAAAAATAATAAATATTTTATAAAAGTAATTAGTATTTACTCTAAATAACTATTGTAGTCTTAATTCATTTATTTTGGAAAACGTATCTTAGTAATTAGAGTTAGTTCAAATTTCAAAGCACCCGAAAAATTTGTTATTTAAACATATTTCCTCTTTAGCTAAGTAATATTTTAGAATTAATTTATGACAAAGAGAGGTGATTAGTATTAATTTATTTAAATTATAATATAAATATAATTTCATAAGGTATTCATTTATTTTTAAATAATAATTAATTTATTTATATTAAAAAGTAAATTTTGGTAATTGGTATTAATATTTTGAAAGAATTAGCTCAATTAAATTTACGCTACAAATCAATTTAGTATTAAAGGTAATTAAAAATAGTTGAATTTTGATGTTATATTGATTAATTAGTTAGCATTTGTTATTCAAAGTATAAATTTTATTAATTATTATTATTATTTTAATAATGCAAAGGAAATTAGTAAATAAATGTTACTGCACTCCAATGTGAGGGGTAATTAGTAGTAATTTAATGAAAAGTAATTTATTTTTATAGTGTAATTTAATAAAAAGTAATTTATCATTATAGTGTAATTTAATTTTCAAAATAGTTAGTATGGTTTACCTCATTGAATTATTGGAAATAAACAACCTAAGTTTAATAAAAATCCTAAAAATTAGTTAAGATTCGAAATGGAAGTAATGGAAGCACATTAATCGCTTATATTGGGTGAAATTTGTCTTCTAATTACATTGAAGAGAAATGAATTTTGAAATATAGAAAAAATGCTTTTGATCTCATTGGTTAAAAAGAGAAATATTAATAACTAGTTAAGATTTGGTGGTGCCTATAGTTCCCTCGCAGGAAGTAATAAAAAGATTCAAAACAACGAAATAGATTAATTACAGGTGAAAAAAAAAGGTTTATGCTTCCTGAAAATCCGCCCTTATCACTCAAAGTTTTGTAGCCAATAAAATTGAGCAAAATTATTTTTTTAAATTTGAAAAGTTAAAAATCTTGCATATTTACTTTAACCATATACAAATATTTGTCAAACAAAAAAAAAAGTTGAGTTCTTATTTGTTAAAATCAAAGTTATTAATAACTTGTTAAGGAAAAGGGGTCGCCTATAGTTCTCTTGGCAGGAACTAAAAAATAAATGTGTTTTCAATGTTTATTTGTCAGTTTAAAAGATGTGCCAATAATGTTGCAATCACTAATGATTAATTTTTTCTTGATGGTTAAAATAGATTGGTAAGTAAATTTATCAACATTAATAAGTAAATTTATAATTGATTTTTTCTTGATAAGTAAATCAATATTTCATAAATTTATCTATAATTCTTATTTAATTTTTCTTAATTATATTAAATTATACTTTATTAAATTGTTAAAAAATTTAAGTTGCTTATAAATAATTTTATGTGTTTTTTATAAATAACTTGATATTGTGTATAAAAGGTTTAAGTTATGAATGTTAACTGATATTGTGAAATTATTCTATGTTAATTTAATGTTATGAATGCTATATAATATAAAGAAAAATATTTCTAATATATTTTTAATGCATCTTTATATTTTATAAACAAATATCTAAAATAAAAATCTGATAAAAAAAAAAAATACAACTTAATGAGTGAACATACATTTAAAGTTAAAGTGAAATTATAAAACAAATTGTAGATTTATTTTATTTTTTCTCTATAAATATAATTTCTTAGTTCTATGTGGAACCATAGCACCAATCGAATTTAACTATGTTATTAATAACTCTCAATTTTAACCAATGAGAACTTGAATAATTTTTCTATTTTGAATTTTTTCAATCTATTATCAATGTCGTATAGATGCTTAATTATATAAACAAAATATATTTCAAAAATCACCTCTTGAATTTAATTATACACAATTTTCACCCGATATAAGCGATTTTGGCACTTCCATTACTTTTATTAATGATTATTATGGAATGGTGGGTAATCCTGCATAGTAACAAATCATACTTAGTATTTATCTATTAATCTTATCATTTGTATAATCCTACATTGTAACAAATCATACTTAGTATTCATCTATTAATCTTATATATATTGTAACAAATCATACTTCATATTAATTTAAAATATTTTTAAATTAAAATAGTTAAATTATATTGATATTAATATTTTTAATTTTTAAGAAGATTATAGTTTAATCAACATATTTATATTTAAATTTTAGTCTTTTTTAATAACTTCCTTAATTTTTAGATTTTATGGCTAATCTTATCATTCAACCTATTCATTAAATTTATACTTATATTTTATATTTTGAAATATTTATTTTATATATAATTTAATTTTTTTTACATTCTTTTAGATTACTGTTATAAATTGACTATTCTTTTCATTGTTTTAATACTAGCATACCTATATTAATTAATAATATATGTAAAACATGCCGAGAGAGTTATCTTTATCGAGACACCTATTGACTTGAAAAAATGCTTAGATTTTCATGAATATGAATTTGGAAAGCAATCAATTTGATTTCATTATTGTTTATGCCATTGTTTATCTCAATTCCCATATATAAGGGTAGACATTCAAATTTGAAATCATACCAACTTGTCTATAACAACAATCAACCAAGAACAATAAATTTAAAAGTAGGAATGTTCATCAATCACTAGATTTAGTATTGACACCATCAAAGAAGTATATTGTGTGATAAAATGGCATTAACTAACTTAGATATATCCACTGGTTTTTTTTTTCCAAATGTTTGAATACATTGTTAACATTATATACATTCAAGCATTTGAATGTTTTTTATAAAGGGTAAAATGGGTTTTACAGGGACCTAAAACCACAGAGTTTACAAAAATAAGGAAAGGAAACAAAAGTCCAATAGAAAACACCAGCTACCAGAAAGGAAAATGACGAAGCAAACAATAGAAAGGAAAAGCATTTGAATGTTACGAAACCTATAGCTTTGCAATTGAGTTTAATAAAGCTTTTCTCTCAGATGAATAATCAAACTTTGTTGTTTTTATGATTGTGCATTTAATCCTTTGTTCATCATTATAAGTCTCTTTTTTCACTTGAAGTTTAAATATGTATCTATTGAAAAGGACCTTTTGTATAATGTGTGAAAATTTAACATCATCTTGTTTTTCATGCTTCAAAATGTTCAATTCTTTTGCTGTAACACCCATAATTTCTTCTGTCGCTTCTTCAAAAGTTGTAATCCAAGTGAATGAAGTATGGTCTTGCACTTTGCATTGAAGTATATATTTATAATCACATTCAGGGAAAGCTTTATCACATCTTCCACAATACCATTGACCATTTTCATTAGTGTTTACCTTCTTTTTGCAGTGCCTATCTCCAATTTTCAAGGGGCATGCTATATAAAAAAAAATTCTACCTAAGTGAAAGATAAGGTAGCTTTTATCACTATCCAATAAGGTTTGCCAGAGTTGGAAAGGTCCTGATCTTGTATTTATGAGATACTTTTTAACATTTTTTCTTCAATCGCAAATGAGATTTCGTTTGTAATAGAATGAGAATGGACATTCTTCCCTTCTATATCAAACCAAAATCTCAATTGGTGTGAGAGAGGAAGATCTGGATTTATAAGGAACTGGGTTGTACTAATTGTTCCCACAAATTTCCCACCAAAATCACTAATTCGTGCAGCCTTTATCGCAAGAATCGAGAAGGTTCCTACATTGCACATTTCTTGGAGTTGTTGACCTTCCTTATTGCAGAAATCACCCCACAATGTTAATTCCACCATACAACTAGACATGTCTTTCATTTGAAGGGTTCTTTTTTGAGTTTGTGTGGCATTCTTTTTGAATATGGTGTTTGGTGTGTCGATTGAGAGAACAAAACCAATAATATCAACCAAAGAATTGCTTTTCATGTTCTCAATTTCTCTTATCGATGGAAAATGGAATTGTTATTTTGGTATATAGCTATCCTCCTCCAAACACAACTCAACAATCGAATTTGTTTCTAATAAGATTTCCCATTCATTTTTTATTTGGTTAAAATTCTTTTTGTGCAGGTTTGAGTCTCCCTTTTGAGATGAGATACACTTTTCCAGTTTCAATATGATCATAAAACTTTTCTACAACTCCATTAAAACATGTCACTCTATTTCACCACCATCTGAATCAACCAAGTCAAAAGTAAACCCTTTTCCATGTCCTTTGGCATTGTTAAAATGACGAAGTTGACCCTTTCTAGTAACCCTTGCCTTTATTGACCATCTATTCTGGTACGATTGAGTGTTGCAATAGGAATGGTTCTTGTTTGAGGTTCATTTTTTCCAGCAATTGGTTGCTTATATGGATTGTTGATAGGATCCATGCCTACATCATCATCATATAAGGAAAATAGTATTCAATAGATTTCAAACATTGATAATTTGTTGAATTTTTCTATAGCAGAAGAATTGAATGTAGTATACATTTATTATATATTTTTTTGTATTTTATTTTATAATTTTAAATTGATTTTAGATGTGCATTTATTATTAAAAAAATTGTATTTAAGTTGCTATATGTTAATCATAACCCTAATTGACTTTTAATCTTATCCTAAAATCTTCCCCTAATTCTAATTCTAACCATAGCGTTAATTCAAACTCTATTAATGATTATAATTTTAATACTAACGTTAATTCTAATGTTGAGCCTAATTCTAATTGATCTATTTATCTTACATCCCTAAGTGAACTCTAATTCTAATTGAACCATAACCCTCATTGACTTTTAATCTTAGCCTGAAATCTACCCCTAATTCTAATTCTAACCCTAGCCTTGACTCAAACTCTATTCTTGATTATAATTTCAATACAAACCTTAATTCTTATGATGAGCCAAATTCTAATTGACTTTTAATACGAATTGAACCCTGAACCCTAACCCTAACGCTTATTAGAACACAACTCTTATTGAACCCTTATGATCATAATCCTAACTAAGTGATAATTGAATAATCATAATAGTAAATCATAATGTTATATATTTTTTTCATATGATGAACTTATGTGTAAATGTAATTTTTAATCACATTATTTTTTTAATATCAATTTATTATATTTTTTTTGTAGTTAATTTTATAATTTTAAATTGATTTTAGATGTGCATTTATTATAACAAATTTATCTATTTAAGTTGCTATATTTTAATCATAACCCTAATTCCAATTGAACCATAACCCTAATTGAATTTTAATCTTAGCCTTAAATCTAACCCTAATTCTATTTCTAATCATACCCTTAATGTGAACTCTATTCATTATTATAATTCTAACCTTACTTTTAATGATGAGCCTAATTCTAATTTCTCTATTTATCGTAGAACCCACCTTAATTCAAACTCTATTAATGATTATAATTTAAATACTAACGTTAATTCTAATGATGAGCCTAATTCTAATTGATCTATTTAACTTACAACCCTAAGTACGTGAACTCTAATTCTAATTGAACCATAACCCTAACTGAACCGTAATTCTAATTGAACCATAACCCTCATTGACTTTTAATCTTAGCTTGAAATCTACCCCTAATTCTAATTCTAACCCTAGCCTTAACTCAAACTCTATTCATGATTATAATTTCAATACAAACCTTAATTCTAATGATGAGCCAAATTCTAATTGACTTTTAATATGAATTGAACCCTAACCCTAACCCTTATTAGAACACAACCCCTATTGAACTCTTATCATATCCTAAAATTACTACTACCCCTTATCCTAATTGTCTCTAACCCTAATTGAAACGTAACCCTAACTTTTACCCAAAGCTTTCTCATATAACCCTAACCTTAACCCTAATATTAATCTATCCTCAACCTTAATTGAATTCTAATCCTGAGTTGGCCTAATGGTGAAGAACTTGTACTCTTGAAAGAGAGGTCACAAGTTCAAATCCTATAGGAGGTAAGGTATGTACACCTCGTATTGTGGAGCACGAGTTAGATGCCTCCCTCATATCGGGAGTACGAGGAGTCCCATATACTGCAAGCCGTCTGTAAACCACATTCAACCAAGATGATCGAGACTTTCATGATGATAATTTCTACTTAAAATATTAACTTGCTCGACACCAGACTTTATATGAGGTTCAAATTATTTTTTTAGAATTTAACTATGGAAGAATTATAATTGCCACCACTCATGACAGCCAACAAAAATGTCAATTTAAATGCAGTTTCAAAAACTTAACGGAGAATATTCCTTGAATGCTTTCACTGTATAACGCCTCTCGGCGTAAAAAAAAGGTTAAATTTTTAATAAATAATATTTTTCAAAATAATAATTTCTACATTCTTAATACATAAAAAATGTGCTAATATAATAATTAGGTTTTTCAATTTTACCAAGTAAAGGTATATATTTTTAGTTTCTATAAGATGTAGTTTGACTGAATGACTTTCCAATTTTACAAAGTAAGACTTTTTTCTCTTTTCATTATTTTTAGGTTAGTGGTGTCTGAGGGTAATTATTTTTATTCTTTTAATTATATTTTGATATTTTAAATTAATTAGAATTTGAGCTATTATGCTATACTATAATATTTATTTATTTTTATTAGGAATTTTAATAATCACTATTTAATAAGTGAAAAAAATGTGTTGCTATAAGTAGGATGTTTTCCAATTTTTTAAGTGTGAATAATTCATGTGATCTTTACCTTTCTTTTAATATAAACAAACTCATCATTATAATAATTAGGTTTTCCAATTTTACAAAGTAAGACTTTTTATTTTTTTTATTTTTTGCATGGCATTTGACTCTTGATAAATTTAATTTTTTAAATGGTTTTGTTTAGAAAAGCATAGACACCTCAATACAAAACAGCTAAACTAAAAGGAAACACAAGCATAAAACCAAAGAGAGGTGAAAAGCGAGATGGGCCGCAGAAGAAAAATACAAACCACAACAAAAATTGTTAGCCGCTACCATCAACCTATAATTTATAAATTTCCTAGCCCCCAAAAATTGTTGCTATAGATAGTATATATTTTTTATTTGTTAAATATTTTTATCTCTTAGTTTTAGTTTTCCCTACATACTATTTGACTAGCAATATAAATGCTTTAACTTAGTGTACACATCATTTTATTGAAATATATTTTATTAAAATTTTATGTTGGTTTCATTCTTAGTTTTGATATTTCCAAAAGAATAATTGTTTAAGACATCCACTATAATAATTAAGATTAAAAATTCTCAACTCTAATTTTTTTATTATCTTATATTTTAATTATTAATATAAATAATTTTAATTTTAATAATTTTCTTCTTGAATCAATCTTTTATTATGATTTTTAATTTATTCAATCTTTAATACTTACCTTTTTTGATTAATCAAAAAAAAAAAAAATTATCTCTCCTATGTATCAATGAATAATGGTTAATGTAAGCATGCAAGATCAAAATAATAAAAATAGGGAAAATAGAAATCTAAGTCTAAACTCTAAAAAACAAATTACCACATTTTAATTAGATTTTTATATTTTAAAATAAATTAAAATTTATGTTATATATTTTAATATTTATGTTTTTATTTGAAATTTAAATAGTCACTTCATTTAATAACATTTTGTTTCCACAGTCCATGATGCTAGTAAGCAAGATTTTTGGAATAAACTGTGTGTGATTTTTATATCATCAACGTTTCGGATCATACTCTACTGCTGATCATCTTGATGATGGATCATGGAGTATGATCCGAAACATTGATGATATAAAAAATCCCACCATGATTCAATCCAAAATCTTTCCACATCTATCACTTCATGAAAAATGAAAATGTTATAAGAAGTAGCATATTGTTTTTATTTTTGAGAATTTTTGAATAACATATTTTTCTCTTAATTTTTTGTCTCCTATGTTACCAATATAAATCATCTAGCTTAGCTTGTCTATTTTATATTTTCCATTCTATTAAATTCAAATATATAAAAATAATCTAATAACAAATTCAAATAAATAATATATTTTTAATATATTATGTTATTAATTAACAACATATTATAAATATATACAGCTATATAAATACATATGTAACATGTATAATATCCTAATATATATAATTTTTAACATCATTATAATATTATAATATATATACAATATATATGTAACATATATATACCATCTAAAATATAATTTAATATATTACAACTAAAGTTATAACAACAAATGCAATCCTTAATCATTTTGTTCTTCTTACACAAGAGTCCCACCTCATCAATAATTTTGTTTCTAACTTCTTAAAACATAACTATTTAATAACTTTTTGGCAAGAACTTCGCTGCCCTGCAGCTCTTGTTTTATTTGTCGTCTGCCTAGTAATGCCTACTTCTCCTTTTAATGACTGGCTGGTCTCGCAGACGTAATTAAAATCATTATTGATTTAGTGCTGCCGTTGATCTATTTCCTGCAGATATCAACGGTGCCCGCCATCCCGTGATCGAGAATTCAAGGATCGCGAAATCACAAGTGGGCGCCACGTGTCCTATCCGGGGGAGCTCAAGGGTTGATTTAGTGCTGCCGTTGATCTATTTCTTGTAGATATCAACAGTGCTCGCCATCCCATGATCAGGAATTCAAGGATCGTGAAATCACGGGTGGGCGCCACGTGTCCTATCTGGGGATCAAATTTGAGCTATCGCTGACCTACTACCATTTGATCTGAGCCATTCCCTTCCATCCTACGATGGTGCTTGGGTTGATTACGAAATCATGGGTGGGTGCCACGTGTCTCATCTGATGAAGCCTAAAGAGTAAAGTAAACACTAGCCAACTTTCAATGTATTAAGGGACGGATTACTAAAGTGTTCTCGAGATGCACATGTTCTAAATCCACGGATATGTTATAATCTCACTGTAAAAGCTACTTGAAGGTTAACGACATGGTTGGCAACTGTGTTAAAGGAATAAGATCAACGGCGCCCGCTATCCCGTGATCAGCGATTACAGGGATCACGATATCACGGGCGGGTGCCACGTGCCCTTCATAAAGGATGAAATCTGCGTGACCATTGATGAGCTGTCTCTTCAAGATTGACGGTGCCTGCCATCCTGTGATTAGGAATTTTGGGATCGCGATGTCGCAGGTGCCTACCACGTGTCTCATGCAATGAAGCCAAAGGAGTGAAGAGAGCGTTGATCGGTTTAAATGTATTACAGGGCGGATTACTAATGCGCTTGTAAGATGCACGTGTTTTATTTCAACGCAGATGTTATGATTTTAAGGGAAAAGCTACTCGACAGTTAAAGGAAAGGACGGCGACCATTTTTGAAGGAGCAGACTTTATGGTAAAAAGATCGACGATGCCCACCATCCTGCGATGATAAATCAAAAGATTGCGATATTGTGGGAAATCGCCACGTGGCATTCCTTCGCGGCATATGACATAGTGGGCCCCTTTATTGCCATGTTGGCGATTATGTTAGCCTATTTTGAAGATGGCCATCGATGATTTGATCAAATTGGAGGATCAACGGCTCAAATTTAAATATGTATAAAATTATGGTTGGAGCCATTCGTGCAGCTCGCGAGTGAGCTTTAATGCCAGATGAGACATCCACTGGCAAAATTTGATCGACATAAAATTAATTTACTCGTCTCATTTGTATCACAAAGCATCCAAGTATTTCGTGAAAACAGTTTCAGAGCCAAAGGTGAAATTGTGAGCAGCTGCTACCAGAAATTGGAGTTTGTGCGAAAAAAACTGTGAGTTAATTTTCTCTATTTCCCAGTCATTCTACACCTAAATTTGGGAGGAAGCGAGGAAGTGCCTTTATGCTTGTCAACGAGTTCATTAAAATATTTTGTTAGGGCTATTGTTTAGTAAGAATTGTGAGGAGTGCGGTATTTTTACTCTGTAGAATTTCCTATCTACGCTTAGTCTGCTTGGTCAAGTCTTAACATTGTAGTAGGGCTCTAGTTTGTCTAAAATGGTGCCAACCAAGCAGCACTCTCACCACATTGAGTATTTGAAAAGAAACTTGTACGATGATTTCCTAGATCAATTTCTATTATCAACAAATGACAGAAGGAAATGTTTGGTGTTGATGCAAGGGAAAATCCTAGGGGAGGGGTTGGTGTGTAATAATTCCAACATTGCTGATGCTAGGGTTCCACTCACAGGCTTACAAATGTTTAGATTATGGTATGGACAGAGGAATTTGCCTCATCCTTTTTCAAATGGATGGAAGTACGACATGGGAAAGCTGGTTGTTCCAAATGTGTTCTCTGATGTGGACTTACTTAGAGTAGTGGCCATGAGATATGACCCTATCACACGGGTAATCAGAGATAATGATGGAGGGGTTCTATTGGAAATTAACAGAGATGTTATCCAACAGACTTTTGATTTGAGTGAGCCAAGTGATGACTTGGTTCCTATTAATCTTGAAGAAATGAAGAAGGAGTATGCAAAATTGAAATCTCTTGTTAGGGTTAAGTTGTTTCCACCTCATCTGGTTAAGGCAGGGGATTCACAATTTCACATCAGCCCTAGTGACAAGGAACCCTTCAGATTGAATTGTTTTAGAAAGCCTTTCCTAGCTACTTTCTATTATTCACTATGTCCAGTTTTTGGAGTTTCAGCCACGAAGTGCGATAATGCCAGTGCATACACATGTTCGTAGGGGTGCAAATACAACACTCTATACATGTAACATATGACTTTGCTTCTTTTTTGGTGGAGAGGATAGATGAAGGACTGTCGAAGCTGCAGAATGGTGATACTGGTACTCAATTCTTTTGGTATTCCATGTTGATGCATATGTTCTTATTTAGGAATGCTGATTTCTTTGCTGAGAAAATAAACTTAAGACAATCAGTTAATAGAGAAAGATTGCCAGTACAGATATGGGCTGCAGATTTGTCCTGTAATAAGGAAAGCACCAGTTATGTGCAATTTGATAATTGTTTTGCTACAATATTGAGGGCTAGATTAATGGTAGATGTACCTAGGATCCCTCGGGAACTGCATGATTTCCTTCGGTCGAAGGAGAGGAAACCAGAATTGAGGGTTTTACATAACTGGGGTGACATTATCCCATATCCAGTCAGCACTATCCTGAGAATATATGGATTTCAAGGAACCCCTCACATACTGCCATACAATGTGCCACCAAGACTAGGGTTTGCAGAAGTTATGTGGCAGATAGGGTGTATTCATGAAGATAACCTAACTGGAAAGGGGAAGGGAACATTATTCCCTGATTATACAGTAGTGTCTGACTTTACATTTTCAAAGGGAGGCTGGACACATTTTAATAAATTCTTTGTTGATTACCATATGAGATTTGGTCCAAGGCGACAACATGATCCTGAAAGTTTCTTTGCTCTTTTCAGACAAAGAATAAAAGGTGGCAAATTTGCACATGAGTTCAATTTTCCTGAGGACCTGATCAAGAATGAATTTGATTTAAATAGACAGAAATTGAACAAGGAAAAGTGGATAGCTTATAGTAAGCTACTGGATATTGTGCATGAAATGGATCCGACGTATGATCCATTGATGGAATTCACTCCATACCATAGAAGAATTGACTTTATAATGAAGAATTTCAAGGAGATAATGGACACCTTGACAACCAAAAAGATAAATTTAAGGCTAAGTCTGGAAAAGCAAGGACAAAGTGATATGCCAATTGAAACAATGCCAGTATATCAGCCTACAGAAAGGTGGCCCATCTATAGGAGGAAAAAAGATACTGGCATTGATGAGGAAGAAGTAGACAAAAAAGGGAAGAAAATAATGAAGGCGCCTTCACAACTAGGCCCAAAATTCTAAGTACCTGGGGCTGTCAAAATCATTGAATTAAAATCTTCACCATAGAGCAGTCCCCCATCACCACCACCTGAGCCAAGCCCTAAGAGGCAAAGAACTGATCACGTACCTGAGGATCTCACAGATGAAATTATTGTCACTGATCAAGACATGC